>JADDOH010004054.1:0-273261 GCA_016648135.1 Agrypnia vestita
AATGCTTTAGAATTATCTATGAATAGTATAATGACATGATTTTTGTCATTTAATTCTGAATTTACATGATTTGAAAATTTTTCCATGAGAATTTCTGTACTTTTGTGTTTTTGGAATTTTATTTATTTTTCTAAGTAAGAGGTGATCACTGATGATTGTATAGTTTTAAAACTCATAATTCTATATTTTTAATGCTCATACAAAAAAATTCGGACAAACGGTTGATAAAATATCGAGTAAGTTACCAAATAATATAAGCCATGGGACATAATAACTAGTAATGTATCTGCTTTATATACCGGAAAATTGATGTATGACATATATACGTACGACATAGAATAAAACAAAATAAAATTTTGAGTATATAATATTTGATACGTTGTCACGAAATTATTTAGCACCAACGTGTGTAAATTAAATAAAAATAATTAAATATCTGATAAACCATAAATAAAAATGGGATGCACATCACTACGGTGTTGCGTCGCCGCTAGAGGGTTATAAAAAGCCCTGCACGCTAAATATTTTTCTTCTTCAGCGTACAGTACTGCCTTCAGCGACGAATTCTCGAGGGTCCGGGTGTCATGAAATAAATTCCGCCCGGACCCTCATACAATCTCCTACAACTTCGTAACCCTCAATCTGCATTACTAGTCCTCATTAATCGTCCAAGTTCTAAATTGTAGTTCTACGTTTTCGTTTATAATAATCTTTTCACAAATCCAGCTTTAATATCTTATGTTTTACTTCAACAATCGTAATAATACGATGTGGATGAGTGGAGAATTACCCACAAAATAAATAATAGTAAATTGAATTAACATTATTAGAATCGTGAGCATATGCACACGTGTAAGATAAATTAATTAGATCATAATGGATCATTAATTAAACAGGATGGAATGACATCCATCGTTTATATTATAATATTGTCTTAACCACCGATTTATGCGATGTGTCGTCGCCGGGTGACAATCACATGCCCGCGAGTAAAGGAAATATCTTTTGAATAAAAGCTAACAAATAATTATCCTGGGAGATATTAATCACATATCATCACCGAGTGAGGGCGAAATCATCTAAAATTTGAGGAAATCTTCGGGAGATAGGAGGATGATGATGGGCATGGCGAATCTGGATGTACGACGGACGAGAAGGATGTGGCCTCAAGGGCTAGGGTGTGCGCGAACACTCTCCGGAACTTTTTTGACGACTTCTCCATTCATTGTCTCGTTTAAATCTTCGACCAAGACTGGCTACTTGATTTATGATTTAGAAACGCTCACTAATTCACTAGCTTAGGACAGTGGCCAATTCTCGATAATGAACATCAGTGATAAGCATAGGTTCAGATAATCCGTAGTAGGCAACCTATAGGTAGTTAGATGAATTTACTTTGTAAAACTTTTGTAAATTCTAATTTTAAAAATCACAACTGAGGTGGCTTGGACATGTGCTCAGAATGCCAGAGGAACGATTACCAAGAAGAATTCTCTTGGCAACCCCGGAGGGAAGACGGCCAGTGGGTCGACCCAGATTAAGCTGGGAGGGACAACAAAAAAATGTATTTGAAAACAGAATGGGTCTGGACTGGTTGACTCGAGCAGAAGCAGCGCAAGACAGGGGATCATGGAAGCACCTTGTCGAGTCTTTGGGCCCCCGAGCCTACTAGGACAAGGGGAAGAAGATGATGATGATGAAACTTTTCAGTTCCTTGTGAAGTCCATCTAAACTAGCCCAATAATATCCCATGTAATTACTGTCCGTTATCCTTGATCGAGTCGAGCCCACATGCCCGTGTCTCATGCTTTACTACGGCGGCTGGTGGAAATAGGACTACAGTCGGTTGGCTGCAAACTAATCGGAACAGAGTTCTCTTCTAGACCTTTCCACGTAAATACTACTCGTACAGAAGTTCCGTCTCAACGTATACAATTTATATGGGTACAAATGAAAGGATTAAAAAAATTGAGCGAGTCTTACAGTATCGCAAATGATGTGTAACATCTTTTCTCGATAACGCTTCGTTCGTTTTTTAGTAAAGCTCAGTAACAACTCGTCGAAGCTGCTTACAGCACTTTGTATGGTCGGTCTGCGGCTTCCCATGCACCGAGCGTAAAGATGTTACACGTCAATAATTTCAAAATAATTTATTTATTCATTCTCGCAGAGAAAAACTTAAAATCGTGTGGAAAAAAAAACAAAATAGTGGTTCCGAACCAGAAATATAGGTATGTACCATTAAACATACAAGTGAATATATATCACCAACCATCCTTAGATTTGAAAAGTATATAAAAAATGAACAGAAGATTTTATTTATATTTTTAACAGGTATTATTAATCGCTTCATTTAGGATAAAATTCTGTTACAACCAAAAATATATGTTGTACCTACATTATTTTTGTTCAACAGTTTTTTCTAAACCAAAGTTATCGAGAGATATTAGAAATCTAAATTCAACATAATTAATTTATCGAATTTGACATTTTCATTGTCAAAGTTATCGAGAGATATTAGAAATCTAAATTCAACATAATTAATTTATTGACATTTTCATTGTCGAAGTTAAATATTAATAAATTCGTAATCGGAACATATTTTTCATTCCTACTTCCCGTAACGCTTTTCCGTCATCACATTCACGAATTTTTCCCACTAACCGAGCGTAAGGATGTTACTCATCAATAATGTAGATAATCTTTAATGAAACACGCGAAAACCATATATTTGTCGGTCTAGATTCCGGCGCGCACGGGTGTCTGTAGAGCTCCCAAGTAGCCAGCCCGCGGCACCGCGACAGTCGGGCGTCCCGCGGCGAGTCGGCGAGCGGCCGCCCGCCGAGACGCCCCCCGAGCCGCGACCCGTCTCAGTTTGGTCCGACACTTTGCGCGCGTAGCCTGCCTCGAGCCACGTGCGTCGTAGCGCGCGCTACGGTGTGCTACGGCGGCGTCTCGCGTCGCCCGCAACTTCCCGGCAGCGCCGAGCTGCCTCACCCGCACCGGCGAGATTGCCGCGCTATTTCGAACCCGAAGCCCGCGCGTGTGTTTGTGTTCTTCCGTTTCCGCCGTGGAGGGAAATGATTATTTTCGCTAAGCAAACATTAAATTCTTTACAATCGCAGTAGTGGTGGTGAAATTTAACCTGCGCTGTTTAATGTGTGAGTGAATAGTATTATTTCCCGTTAAAAATAGATCTTCCGCTTCGAATGAATGAACGGAGCTCGCTGCATTTTTATACGTAAATATGAGTAAGATGAGGCCGTAGATGCGGAATTTTAATGATGAATGAATCCCGACAGCAGTGGCGAGGTTTGACAGTACTTTTTATGGGATATGAAAAATACATTATTATGTGTATTGAAAATAATATACGAATACACACATGTACATGTAGGTTGTTTTATAATAATACTACTATAACAAATGAACGTACAATTGTCATAACATAATCAAAGAACTTTGTTTCGACGATTCAGAATTGTACTGTTTTACTTTTTAAAACGGGGATTACGCCGAGTTTTTAGACAAGCTTGTTTACATGTTAGGTATATGTTTTTTTGAAAATGATTCTACAATATTAATTTTCATCCTTTAGATACTTATGATAATATTCATGTAGGCTATAAATGCAATTTATGATTTTGAACCACCTGAAAAAAATATCGATATACTTTTTCCGGATTATTTTTTTTTAATTTTATATATTTGAGAATATACATAAGTATCAGCACAACTAATTTTTATTTACACTTTATTGCGTGCAATGTTTCAAATGCTTGTATTCTATATTTATAACCCTATTTATCCAACAAGCAGGTATATAGAGCCTATTTTAGAAATCGTAAACATCAGTCGCGAATAGTAATTTGATACACATTAAATTAATAATCTTAATAAATGTATGAATGACTCTAACATTCTCAATTGATTTAGATTTTAGATGGATGAGTTGTCTATTTAAATGGTATCATAATTCCTACTATATTTCACAACGTACAGTTTATCATTAGAGATTATTTTAGCAGAAGTTGCAAAATTATAACATTTAAGGTAAACAAACAATAACACATACCATTATATAATTTACAAAATTACTGATGTAAGACAAAAAAGTATTTTTTATTAAATAAAAGGAGCGTTTTTACACACAATTTTTTTAAAAGACTAGTATCTACATTGATGGCTGTTAATGTTTAGGTTGGGAGATACTATGCGTAGGTAGTTTATAAACTTATCTAGAATTAATATTATGCAGCAATGGGTCGAAAAATGGCAGTTGGCTCGATGACTATATTTTATGCAGTTTGTATTGAAATTGACTAACATTTTTACAATAAATAATAACTATACGTATAGAATTGGTACATAGATATTTACAATTCTTATCCCATTAAAAAAATCACTCTCTTTAAATAATATTTTGTTTTTTACATTCCGAAATCTACTCTTTTCGAGACCGCTGGTCAATACTTATTTAAATGTATTTGAAAATGTTTAGCATTAATGGTACTACTTTTGTTAATTCTTAAGAACACAAAAAAAGATCATGCTAATGTGTTTCTGGGTAGGCGCTATGTTAATATTTCTTTGTATATTTTTTTTGTATATATATATATATATATATATCTTTGTATATTTAAGAAAATAAATTAAAATAAAAGTTTTGGAAAGTGACGGCGTGCGTGTGTGGAATGACTTACATATCAGAATTATAGACAGGCACTTGAGAACGAAGCATGTTCATTATACGTATGTGTTATTTTTTAATTTACAAAAAATAATTGACTTCATTAGAAATCTTATTTTTTTTTAAATTATTTAATTTTCACATTGATTTTCAAATTAAATTATGATACAATATAAAAAAAAAACACTATTTTCGCTATTGCGCTGCTTTTGGCATGGTATTGAAAGCCACAACATCAACACCCACATCATCCCTGATGATGGACATTGTAATGGGATCCTAAACGTTGGCAAGATATGTCGTATACACACGGCAGAATATCTCAGAAAATAAAATGATGTTATTGGTGTTGTCGTTCATTCGCGTATCTAAACATATTTTTTTATCCGAATAATTTATAAAAAATTGTTTACTGATTGCCTCTCGTGCAATGAAAGCACTTATTTGAATTTCTATGAATACTTTCAAAATTGATGGAGCTAGCATTTGAGATCCAAAATATCTATTTATGTATTTACATGCATATATGTATATGCTTTATAGACATATTAAATTAATCACAGATAAATCTTTATTATTAATTTTGTCGATAAATTATTATCTTCCTTTTTGGTAAACATAACTGGAAATGTAATTAATTACAGGGAGATAAATCTCCACCATAAACCTTCGTCAATAATAAATTTCCATAACCATTAATACTTTAGGCAAAGATATTGAATAATTTGTATTTGTCTTACGTATTTACATAAAACACGTTTCGTATGTAATCATATAAAACGAGTATGCTTATCTTAAATGCGCAGCCTTATATTATATAAGATATATCTCAATATATTCTGTATCTGATTTTTCGTTTTATTTAAAAAAAAAACATTTTTGCCGATGTGGTAGGTACATAATATTTGTAAAATTAACAATATGGTATGCCTTTAAAATCAAGGAAAAGAATGATATGCAAATCTTTTTCTTCACACGATTTATCACCATTCCTTGCCCAATCAGTTATTTAAAAGAAAATCTTATTTGTGCGCCTCGCCAGAATATCTCCGCTACTTGATTAGAGACCTAGACGGTCAGCTATAGATTGTTTGGGATAGTCCTATAAGGATCTAATCTTTAAAGAATCCTCAGTTTCAAACAATGGTTTGATACATAGTATAAATTTTTTATTTTATTTATTTATTTAATACACGGTACAACGTACCATTAAAGAAACAATATATATAAACATGTTTAGATTGATAGGTAATAATAAAAAAGGAGATAAGGTATAATTCTATCAGAAACAATTAATAAAGTGATATATAAAGAAAAATAAAACATTACTTAACATAAAGTATAACAAAATTACATCAAATGAAATAATAGTTATCAAATCAAATATGAAAGTCAACAATCAATAAAACTACAACAAATTAAAATAATTATGTCTGAAATTCAAGAAGCAACAAAATTACAACAAAATGAAATAATTGTAAACAAATCAAATCTAAAAATCAAGAAGCAATAAAAATGACAGTAAAATAAAATGAAATGTAAAATTCAAAAATCTAAAACAAGAGATAGACATGACATTAATAACCAATTATAAACGACCGAATTCGTCCAGAAAAGCTTTCTTGTAGGCGGCTAGTGTTTCCGAAAAAACATCCGATAGGTAGCCATACTCGTTTCCTAACCTATGGAGCCTTCTAATAGGTGAGCCGTAGAGATATATATATATAATATAAATACATGTACGACTCTTTTAAAAATAAATAAGAGCTTGTAAATTTTGAAATATTTATAAAAATCTCAGAATAAATACTCTTTACAATATAATGACTTGTTAAAAAAGTCGTGCTTTATTAAAAGAAGACTAACATAAAGAAAATTGATATGAAAATCAACAGATACAATCATCAAATAAAATCAACAGAAAAGATACAGGGTTCTTTGGAAAACATTAATAACCTCGCGGGACTATATTCCTGTCTTTATTGTCAGGCGAAAATGTTCAAGCAAGCATGACCTAATATCAATAGTTATGGAGATATGCGACATAAAAATTTGCATTTTTTTCAGTATTTCTGACTTATTTCTTGTAAAACGTTGGAGTATCATTAGGGTAACTTATATTGAATAAGAACAATTGTTTTCCTTTAATGCAAGTCAAGTAAAATAATAAAAACCTTCGAATTCCAATCGAACAAAAAACATTCCAATTGGAATTTATGCAGGGTTTTTATCATTTCATTTAACTTGTATGGAATCGAATGAATTTTTCGTAATCGATAAAAGTTGCTGTAATGATAGTGTTTTGTAAAAAATAAGTCAAATATTGGAAAAAATGCAAACATTGATATTGCACAACTCCATAACTATTGATATTAGGTCATGGCTGCTTGAACATTTTCGTCTCATAATCAAGGCAGGAATATAGTCCTGCGAGGTCATGAATGTTTTCCAAATAACCCTGCATATATCCAAAAAATTAAAAAAATATTTTGAATGCCTGATATGTCACCGAGGATTGCTAATTGAAAATGTACTGAATTCCAGATCTTATGCATCTCTCTCTTTCCCTTCCAAAATCACTTTTTTTCCCTATAAATTTATTGGCTATGTTTTCTATAAAATCTCAAATTAAGTTCATTATTATATTTAATCTTTGATGACATTATTTTTTTTATATTGCTGCCTTCATTTTATACCCCACATATGGACATTTTTCTGAACTTCCGCTGTGTCCCAGTCCCCTCGCCAGAAGACAGGGTTTAGTTATGCTTTGTACAATTTTATACTCCATGCATGAAATCAATATTTCAATTAATTTCTTATAGAAATAAAATTTACTTGGCTGATCACCAGTGTGGTTTGACACTTTAACCTTTGCTGTCCTAAACCGGTGTTTTGACTGTACAACTCAAATCGGGTAAATAATAATAATAATAATAATAATAATAATAATAAATAAACAATTTTTTGTGTAACTCTTTTCTAAAAAATCTTCATAAAACCAACAATTTCTTAGAACTCGAGAAAAGTAATCTTTAGTTTGAAATTGGTGCCCCGCGCCTTCAACGCTGCGGCAAAAATAAAATTTCTAAAACTTTATAATTAAAAAAGTGAAATAACTGGAAAATTTTTTTTTGTTTATTTCTTGTTAAATATACATAATAATAAATAAACGCATTAAATTATACAGCAGTTTGTGCGTGTGCTGTCATGTTACAGACATATATCTATCTTTTAAATTTTGCTAAACATATTTAATTTTCGCAATAGTTAATTAATTAATTTTTATTGCTTTCGTTTTAGATCGTATTGACAAGTTTGTTAAGCATTTGCTTTTTGTTTTGTCGCCATAAAATTTATTTACTTATTACTAACATCTAGAAATAATTATGATTGATTCTATTTTTATATCTATAGATATATTTGTTATTCTGAAATTCGTCAATTACTATTATTAAAAAATCAACTTTGTTATGAACTTGTATAATTTTACATAATTTAAATAATTTGTTAGGGTCGTCTCTACTAAAAGTGATTTCTGAGAACGGTTTGTATTTTATTGTCATTTCTGAATTCACCTCGAATAACATTCCCTCCATTTGGAATGCAAATAGACGAAAATGTGTTTTAGAATAATATTATTGATATGTATCAAAACCATTAAAATTTAATGTTCGAAATGATTCGGCAATAATATCGCTTTTGGACTGTTTTAATACTGGTGAGCTGTTAAAATATTTACGCGCATATTTTGAGCTTTAACAAAATATAATAAAATGCTCGCATGTAACGTACTTCGTACTTTTAAATCCATGTTTATATGGAAATATTAGTGTTTTTTATGCTCTATAATACGATGAAAATGCCTATAAATGTATACCTATAAAACTCAATGCTTGTCTGTCTGTTCTTATAAATCTACACCGTTTGATTGATCTGACCCAAATTTTGCACACTTATTTTTAAGGATCCGGCGGAAAACAAGGCTCATATTTCGCCCCTCCCCATAACCCTTATATATTTTCTATAAAATTCTATACTGTTTGATAGATCTGACACAATTGCATTTTTATTCTTTAGGAACCGGCGGCTCCTCTCCTTTTACGCCAACCTCTACCCCCGATCTATAGCGTTTGACAGATACGACACAAATTTTTAATAATTATTCTTTAGGACCCGGCGGAAAACATAGGCAGAATTCCCCACCCACTTTTATTCCAGATCCGGGAATATTCTCTAAACAAATCTACACCGTTTCATTTTTCATACTAATTTTTTAAAACCTAGCGGAAAACACGGGCGTCATCTGCCTTCCACCCTCTACCTCCACCTCCGATTATTCTCTTTAGAAATCCACACTGTTTAACAGATCTGATCTAAATTTTGCAAACTTATTGAAAGGGCGTGATGGTAAGTAAGTATATGAGAACGAGAAGGTTCTCGTCGATTCCAGATTATTCCAGAGTGTTATGGAGTGTTCGAGAGATTTCAATGGTGCGTAATTATTATTATTAATTATTATTTAAGTACTTTGGCGCCTGAGAAATGTTATGGAAACATGTAGGTGGATGTTAGATAATTTATATTAAAAATTTTTCTTCATATCTCTAAAATAGAATTTTGATTATTGTTTCATCCATTATTACGTTGTATAAATATAATACATAATCGTACAAACCTGACCAACAACTTCATTGTTGTATTTTACAACTCTGATGAAAATATGTATGGTCATTCTCCACCACTCTCCCGGATATCCCATCCACCTCCTGCATGGATTAAATTGAAAAATTGTTATTATTTAGAGGTTTTGCAAAACAATGGCATCTTCGCCTCACAAAATTCTTTTGACTAAATCTGTTACCCGAGAGTCGTCGCTTAATTATGGCAACGAAACTTGAAAATGGTAGATTATGAATGAAATGCGTCTTATGCAGTGGAATTTCGATCGCTCAATTGAAATTTAAGTAATAGAATGATCATGCGAACTTGAGGTGAGGGCAATACCTAGATAGAATCGAGGAATGTTTATTTAGAGGTTAGCTAATGAGCAGCTCGTTGGTCCAGCGGTTGAGACATTCGCGTAGTAATCTATCAGTTGGGGAATCGAGTCTCGTTCCAGGAGAACAACAAGTTGGTCATATTTTCAGAAAAGTTAAAATATCCCATCCCAATTATAATAATTTCGTTGTCTGTCCATCTCTACGTTCGTCCGTAACTTCGTGTAACGTCTTTAATTTCGTTCGAATTGACGGCCAAAAACACAAAATTAAACGGCCGGAGATGGAGCTTGAACCCCGGGCCAGCAAACCCGCACCGGCCGCAACTTAACGATATTACTACCGCCGAGCCTGCGTGACCCGTCAAAATACAGTACATATAGGACTTAGCAAAGACGCGAACCATTTGTACCTATAAAAAAGATTATAGGGCGCACAATATGTATTCTTAAATATTTTTTTAGGTACACTGGCTTATAAACATTTTTTCCGAGACCGGTGACATCTCCGATATGGTAAAGTGGCTAGGATACCTGACTCTCACCCAGGAGGCTCGGGTTCGGTTCCCGGCACCGGAATATAGTTAGGTAGGTATCTCATTTTATTTTTGATTTTATTTTGATGCCTTTTTTATATCTATCTGTCTGTCTGTCTGTTCTCTATACAAATCCACACCGTTCAAATTTTGCATACTTATGCTTTGGGACCCGGCGGATAATATAGGTATCATTTCCCCTCTATTCTCATACCCCTTCCCCTCCCCCTGACATATTTTCGATGCAAATCTGTACCGTTTGACCGATCGGACACAAATTTGAAAACAAATTATTTAGGACTCGGCGGGTAACATAGGCGACATTTCCTCCCTATTCTCATACCCCTTCCCCTTCCCTGACATATTTTCTATGCAAATCTGAACTGTTTGACCGATCGGACTCAAAATTTGTAAACTTATATTAAGGACTCGGCGGGTAATACATGCGACATTTCCCCCATAGTCTTTTAACTCTTCCCCTCCCCTTATATATTTTCTTGGTAAATCTGTACCCACCTTTCGGCCGATCGGACCTCAAAATTTGGAAACTTATTCGTTAGGACTCGGCGGGTAATATATGCGACATTTCCTCCCTATTCTTTCAACCCTTCCCCTCCGCTTATATATTTTCGATGCAAATCTATACCATTCGAATCGAACCTTTGTTTCCCCTCACAAATTTATTTTAAACTTTATCCTTAACCTGTGCAACGCCGGGTAAGAACAGCTAGTTTCTAATAAACTTAATTATTTAATTATGTTGTCGCTAAAGTTATATTGTCACCAAAAGACAGTATCGCGTTTAGTTTAACAATCACCAGAGTTTAAAAAATACCATTTACTGCCGGCAGAGGAAATATTTAAAAAAATGTTCAAATATTTTGAATTTTTTTTAAAGTCGTTATTACAATTTCATGGGTGTCGGCTATATATAAGTAAATACTTGTTTTTAAGGAACAAGAATGTAAAAGTACCATTCATTTTTGATGGGTTACAGCTAGTCGAATATAATAATTTCGTTGTCTGTCCGTCCGTCTGTCTGTCTCCGTAACTTCGTGTAATGTGCGTAATTTCGTTCGAATTCACGGCAAAAAAACGGTCGGAGATGAGGCTTGAACCTCGGGCCACCAAACCCGAACCGGCCGATTAACGCATGTTGCTACGGCCGCCTCTTCGCGGATTGCCAAAAAGATGCTATAAATATATACCAGGCTTAGCAAAGACGCTATCCAATGTTCCGTCATTTTTGACGGGTTACAGCTAGTTATATAATAAAAGTAACACGAAATCCATGTAAGCATCACTATATCAAAAAAGATTTTATTAGTTGGGAAAGTAGTTGAGGATTATTAAAAAACTTTTTACTTTGTAAAATAGTGATTTCACAGCAGGTTAGACGAACATGTGTGTGAAGATGAAGGAAGGAAATATGTCTTCGCTATACTCATAATGCTTATATAATTTCATAAAAGCGCGTTATATGTGATGAATTTAAATGCAAAATTTATGTGGGATATGCGACGGTAAAACGTAGAATGAAAATAATTGGCTCGACTCCAACATAATCTCACGAAGACCTCGAACGTGCTTCGCGGAAGGTTGTCAGTATTATAATCAAATCTGAAATAATGTAAACAAAAAATCTTCTCCGGATATCTTATTATTTGCCTCGCTTTAGATCTATTGTCAATTAAATTTTGGGCATTTAAGGAACAAAATGCCATTCGGTGACGTAGCCAGAAAGGTTCGGCCCCGGGCGGGATCCGCGGCCGGGCCTCCCCGTGTTAAGTAATGGAAGCATCCACCATTTGGTATTATATAACAATTCGAAATTGAGGTCCTTAATTAATTACAATATTGGATTACCTAGAGCTGGCATATTTTACATATAAAATATTTGTCAAGATATAAAAGGACATTAACGGAAAAACCATTTATATTTAAATCCTTTACTTCACGTGGAAAATCTTGGAAGTGAAAATAAAGACACTTCCCGTTATCCAATCTAGCTGAAATTTCGCACATCGACTCGATGTCGATGACAATGCATTCTTTCATATATTTGGAGTCAAACATATATACACGCACACAGAATGAATATTTATCTCCGATGCTTGGGCAAGTACCTACTTTCTTTTCTGTTCTGTTGTTCTTATTATCTTATATATATATATATATATATATATATATCTCTACTGTTCCTATTGAAAATAATTGAAATCTTGGAAACATTAGAATTTACCTCCATGTATAAAATTGTTACAAAATAATTTACTCCATAAAAACAAAGTTTTCATTATAAATTCTTTATTCGCAGGATCGCGGATTCCATGTGGGTCTTGATGGAGGCAGAGGAATTCGGAAAATTTACATTTACTTCGCGTGGATTTCTATTAAAAACATGAAAGCGTGTAAACTATGAGCATTGAGCAGCAATTACCTTCGTTTACATTCGAATGTCTTAATACAAGTCATTATTGTATCAGCATACAATAATGAAGATGACACTGGAAATTGAAGATTGTTTAAAATCTATTTACGCTGAATGAACTCAAAAATTAATCTCACTGAAACTCGTCAAGGTGTCCATGCCACTCCGACACTTTATTGTATCAACGTCTTTTTAGGTTTAACTGAATATGTAGTAGATATCCATTCTGAAGTCATATTTTTATGATTTTTTTACTTTTTATAATACACAACAAACAAAATCATTTTACAGAACAATATCTCTTTTGTATGTATCTTTAGAACTGTCACAAGTAAAATTTTGTAATTAGAATCTGCATTTTCCGTAATTTAAATAATTTCGGATTTGGCCCGAATATCTGAGATAAATTTGTATTTTTTGTGCGTGTACAATCTTCTGTCCGGACACACCACTTTTGCCTCGTCCACTTTCATATATCTTATGCACCCTCTTCGGTTGTTGAAAATTTTCACGTTGCATTCCTCCAATATTTGGTTTATCTGATCATGCTAGGTCTTTCGCGGTCGTCCTCTGTTATATTTTCCAATACTCGCCTGATATATTTTTTTCGCCATCCATTCTTCGCTTCTACGTTTCACATGACCCAACCATCTCAACGACCCGTTGATTATTCTATTATTCCACAACCAGTGTTATACTCAATCCTAATTTGTTCATTCCTCACTCAATCGTACAAAGATTTTCCACACATACGCCTAAGCAATCGTATTTCCACCGCGTTCAGTCTACTTTAACGAAAGGCGGTAAAGTAAATATAAAGGATTTAAAAAGAATGGTTAACAATTGTAACTTTTTTGAAAAATAGTAAAACAAAAGACCTGTATGCAGGATTTTTCATACGATTTTCACCTATCCTGCTTTATCATTATTACGTCATCCAAGTGTGATTATTCAGGAACCCAGACTTACGAGAGCCGTTCTTAGCATCCTGGATAAAAAAAAATGAATATCATTTGAAAATAATTACCGATTTGGTGTAAAATAAATCTGTTCTTGCTTGTGAAAAAATTAGAAAAAAGGTAAAAACGCCAAAAGATTGGAAAATAAAAACTCTAAAGATCTTAATTTTTCGGTAGAGAATAGAGTCACCCCTCGCGGAGTAGTGGCTGAAAATGTGAAAACTGAATGAAAGCGAATTTAATTATGAAGTGCATCACTTCGGAACGTTTATTTTTAGTACACTCGATAGCGGCACTTGTGCTCTATCGATTGCGATATTTACATATTAATTTGGCCAATGCGTTGCAGAGCAGCATACAAGATATTAAGAAAACTGGAGGAGGTAAAAAAATCGAAAAATGGGCAAAATATGGCGCCTCTAACTATTATTCGAACGTGATATTCGATTTTTGAATTTAATTCAAACTATGCAAACAGTTGCAAAAACATCGCGCTCGGTAAAAAAAGCCCAAAAAGGGGTTTTATTTTTGTCACGCCGCGAGAAAGTGGCGCATGAAAATTTTCAACATACAAAAGAAAGACGGCCAGATTTTGCACCTTTCATATTTTTGATTTTTTTCTTACACACCATGTTTAATTGCAAATGAAAAAGAGTCGAAATTGAAAATAAAATTTCGTTTTTTAAAAGGGCCCAGCGGAAGGGGGGTAAGAAGGGAGGTCTCGAAAAATAAAATAAAAATCAGGTCCAGGAAGGAAAAGTTTTCATTTTGAAGATCGGACGAAAACTCGCGAAGTTATTAGCGTTGCAAAGTGGTTTTTCGGATTAAAATGAAAAAAGCTGAAATTTGACTTAATTCTGAGGACTTCTTTAATTATTCACACACGCACGTACGGCGGCGAAATGTAAAGAATTTGTTATTCTGTAAATAAAAACCGTTGATTGTTTGATCGTATTATTTATCAATAAAATAGAAACCGAGACATCGCATATAAATAATTTATAACTATAACTATGTTATTATGGGTTAATTTTATTGATATTCTAATCTATTATTACAAATTCTTTATTATTTGTCGCTTGTTTTTTCAAATTGTAATAAATAAATTTATTAAATACTAGCTGGAAAGCCATTAAAGAGCGCGTAAAAACGGTAATTAATACTTATTAATTATTGTTATACTAACATAACTGTCGACAATCTGGAATAAAAATATTTTACTGTAAAATATTTATGATGTGATGAAATTCTATTAGCTATTGCGTATGCAATCAACAAAGTATTGTTGGGTTAATTTACTATTAAAAAAGGATTAAATTCATAGCGAATTGATTAACGATTAACGACAGGGATTATAACGCGATTGGGTCGCAAACATACTAGGATTTGAAGACAACACGGACACTCCCCATAAGCGAAGAGCAATGAATATGTTTTTAGCTAGGGTTCTGATCGGTAGATTCTTTCAGTCTTGCGGTCGGCTAATTTTGATGATGCAGAACGCTCACTAATGACATTCTGAAAAATATATCCTCCCCAATTCGAGGTGGAGATGTATTTGATCTTTAGTTCGGTCTTGGACAATTGTCATCCAAATAGTTGTAGCTTTTGTATCATCACGCGTTGGGTCAATGAGGCATTCTTACTTCGCTTAATGCGCACGTGCTTCCGCAAAAACATTAGTATTTGCTTTAAAAGAAATTTAAATTTGTCACAGATATAGTTTTGAAATATATATTGTTCCGCGACATCATTCAGATCAAGAATGTATAATCGAGTGAATTTTCTTCGGTCATCGTTTGAAACATAAATATCCCTGTCCCTGGACGATAAGGTATTATAAATTAGACCGTATTTACCAAGAACTTTCTGAAGAATGTAGCTGAAGCATGTAGCGGAAGTATGTAGCTGAAGCATGTAGCGGAAGTATGCAGCGGAAACATGTAGCGAGAACACGAAATGCACTTGATTATTATTTACTGTTCCAGTAATATCAAAATATAATCATTTCGTTCGAATTCTAAGCTAAAAAAACTTAAATTCAAGAAATTACACACACGGCTGGTGCTGGTCTATAATTCCCCGGTTGCACAGTACAGCAACGAAGCGACTAACTGATATAGCTATCCCTCGTTCCCCTTAGACCGTCAAAAATATATTATTAGAGAGTGCTTTCACACAGACAGACAAATGTTCTCTGCGTAAAACGCAGAGAACATTTGTCTAAGCTTAAACTGGAGGCGCACAGTTTGCACCCGCGCTGTGCAAGCGGGTTTCCTGCTAACCATCTGACCATTACATACTCGTACTAGCCGTACACTCATGAAAAATCACAAACATATTAAAAATAATGTTTATTTTTATTTAGTTACAGATAATTCCGCTACAATATCAAAAAAAAAAAACGGGTGATTTCTTAGACACTGAAAACGAATTTTATGGCCACGGCCTATCAATTATTAATATTTATATTTTCTTAATTATTGTAAATAATGTTTCGTTTATTACTTTTATATTAGAGTGAAGGTTCTATTTAAATTGTCATCCTTAAAAATCTAGTTTTGATATTAATAAATAAGAAAACCCTTTTTAAAAAAAACGCCAAAATACCTATTCATTTGCAGTGAATATGCCTGCTCAAGGCAAAATGAAGTAACAAAATGTATTTTTGAAGGATATTATTGGGCTCAGCAATAAAGTAACATTCTAACAACACTATATTTATTCAAGGCATTAAAAGGTTATTGAAATATTTAAATAATACTCTACAATGTATTATTTAAATATGCACGGTATTATTTATGTGAGTAGCTTGTTGGTCTTGTGGTTAGGACTCCGTCTCGTGATTCAAAGGTCGCGGGTTCAAACCTCACTCTAGACTAGCAAGTTAGTCCTATTTTCATAGCACAAGCGTATAGCTTAATTTGAAAATAGTAAGAATATTGATGTAACACGTATTCTTGGCTCGCATTTCTATTTTTTTTTCAAATAAAAACAAAATATATATACAAGATATGATTTAAATATACACGGTAAACAATAAGATTTATTTTACTGAGTTAACATTTTTGAGATCACGTCTATGGAGAATTTTGAAAACAGATTCCTAAAAGGGCCGAGATTGTTAGACGGACAAATTGCATTAGAAGATTTATTAATTACACTAGGGATTTAAAATTACGCTTCTCGTAGGACCAACAAAGGATTTGTGGAAAGAACACGCAATCGTCCTTTTAAAGGGTTTCTACCTAATTTATTTGACAACTGTAGCTGAAACCCGGTGATCGAAATATTTTTTTATAGGATTTATTCTAATAGAAATCCATTAATTTAGTTACGAAAAATGTCTTAAATTAAATGTTTTTAAATAAATAATAAATAGTAGGTACTGTTTATCGAAAAAAACATAAATGAATTAATTAATCCAGTTGAATTTAAGTAAATACCTCAAAAATATTGATTTATTATGTGTATTAAATTACACTAACATAAAATATAGCAATTATAAAAATCTTACCTGTATCGTAGAACTAGCTGTTTGTACCCGGCGATACACGGGTTAAGGATTAAGTTGAACATAAATTTGTGGGGGGAACAAAGGTTCCATTGTTTTGCAAAGCCTCTAAATTAAACAATGTTTCCATTTAACCAAGGCTGGGATGGATAGGACGTCTAATATGTAATATGGGAAATATTGGGGTAATATGAATATGGGAAAAAAGCGTGTTATTAGAATTACTGGTTTGGAAAGTATTCATAAATTCGTATAGTTATATTCATAAGTTAAATAAAAATATCCCAGGGGGGTAAGCGATATCCCACGTGACAAACGGAAACCATCACTGCACTGCCGAAGGATACGAATGCGACATAAAAATAGACTTTTACAAACATCTTAAGCTATTCATTGATTAAGTTCTTGAATAAATAAGCTTGTTGCAAAGTTAGAAAATTCAAGATCTATTCATATAGAATGTACCAAAATATAAATTAGTAAATTTAATAATAACAAAAAATTCACCAGAATTTGAACCCAATTTGAAATAGCGAGATATTAAATATGCTCGTATAAGCATACGAGATGTTGTGGATCGAAACTCAGCCCCTCCAAAATCTTTTTGATCAAACAATAACAATGTTAAGTTACCAATTTTTTGAATTACAGTACAATAGCTAAGAGAAGTTCACTATTTTGAAATATGCCCAACGTCTCGTGGGGGTTAATTCTTGCGCTATCATTTCCGACCGCTTTTTCCTGGGCCTCCTAGTACACAATCTCAGAAAAGCGGAAAGAATGAATGCGTACTGCAGTAAACATCGAAGTGTTGGTTGAGATTATTCCCGACCTAAAAATACAAACTGGGATACATCTCCCCGCATCTCTCGGCTTCTGGTTCATCTTTCAATAGAAATATGTGCTTTGTTCGATTTGTCCTCTATCACACAGTCCTTGATATTACAACGTCAAAGAGGGACGCTAGGGACATTCAGTGATGAAGCTAGTCTATTATAAGTATTTACTAGCTGTTCGTACCCGGCGTTGCACGGGTAAAGGGTTAAGTTGAAAATAAATTTGTGGGGTGAAACAAAGGTTTGATTCGAACGGTATAGATGGCATCGAAAATATATCAGGGGGAGGAGAAAAGGTAAAAGGGGAGGGAGGAAATGTCACCTTTGTTACCAGCCGGGTCCTAAAGAAAAAGTTTACAAATTTTGAGTCCAATCGATCGAACGGTATAGATTTGCATGGAAAATATATTAGGAGGAGGGAAAGGGGTAGAAGAGGAGGGGAAAATGTAGCCTATGTTACCTGCCGAGTCAGAAAGAATAAGTTTCCAAATTTTGAGTCCGATCGGTCAAACGGTACAGATTTGCATCGATAATATATCATGGGGAGGAGAAAAGGTAAAAGGGGAGAGAGGAAATGTCACCTTTGTTACCAGCCGGGTCCTAAAGAAAAAGTTTACAAATTTTGAGTCCAATCGATCGAATGGTACAGATTTGCATGGAAAATATACCAGGAGGAAGGAAAGGGGTAAAAGAGGAGGGGAAAATGTAGCCTATGTTACCTGCCGAGTCAGAAAAAATAAGTTTCCAAATTTTGAGTCCGATCGGTCAAACGGTACAGATTTGCATCGAAAATATGTCAGGGAGAGGGGAGGGGGTAAAAGAATAGGGGGGAAATGCCGCATATGTTACCCGCCGATTCCTTAAGAATAAGTTTCCAAATTTTGAGTCCGATCGATCAAACGGTACAGATTTACATCGAAAATATATCAGCGGAGGGGAAGGGTTAAAAGAATAGGGGGGAAATGTCGCCTATGTTACCCGCCGAGTTCTAAAGTATAAGTATGCAAAGTTTGAATCAAATCGGATGAGCGGTATAGATTTGTATAGAAAACAGACAGACAGACAGACATTGAGTTTTATGGATGTAGATTTAATAGTTATTTAATAAAGAAATAAATATATAATCAGCGTAAAGATTAATAAATACAGAAAGAATTTGTATAGAACGTGTCAATGTATAATTAACTACTCTACTAGGAACACTCGTCTGAAGACAGACCAAGTGAATATATGCGATAAAATATTATTTATCAGAGAACGTATACAATATGTATGTAAAAAGTGACAAAATATAAGATTCTTCCTATATGTCAGTATTGACATATCTTCCGTCAGTCGGATGAGACACAGCTCGTAATACTGCAAGCCCCTGTCTGGCCTCGCCTTTTTAGATGACTCCAGGGTCCCTCTAGCCAAGTATTGCGGCACTCTAAAGTTGAGTCGTGTTTTGTCTCATTTTCTAGTGTGTTGTGTAAGTCTGCTATCACTTTGATGCGTAATGTTACGGAAAATTGCAAGAGTCTTTTGCTATCGTACGAATCGCTACCGTAGTTGCTGTGTTTGCATTTACGTAAAACTAGCTGCAACCCGTCAAAAATGACGGAACATTGGTTCGCGCCTTTGCTAAGCCCTAGTATATATTTATAGCATCTTTTGGCGCTCCACGGAGAGGCGGCTGTAGCAACACGCATTGAACGGACGGTTTGGGTTTGGTGGCACGGGGTTCAAGCCCCATCTTCGGACGTTTAATTTCGTTTTTTTAACCTTGAATTCTAACGAAATTACGGACGCTACACGGAGTAACGGAGACAGACAGACAGTCAGACAGACGGACGGACGAACAAACAACGAAATTAGTATGTTTGATTGAGGGATTAGTGCACGGGATACGTAACATTATTTTTCAGCTGAAACATTACATTACATTTCTTACGCTTGTCGCTATTGCGGAAGAATATTTAATTATTCAAACAGACTTATGTGTCGTCTCCTTATTGTTGCGAATAGGTATTTATTTAGGTGATGCAGGCTTTTAAATTAATTATTTAATATTGACCATTTAGTTTGTATATTATGGCATTTATTTACTATGTGGAGCCATATTTATGATCGCTTTATTTTTTGTATACCATATTTATTTTTTTATATATTTATTATTAATACATATCATGGTACAACATTTCATGAATACAATAATCATTCATACAACATGATCGTATTACTCTCTGGTGTAGCGGTTTTTAATTAATCAAATACATGCGGTTTTTCATCGAAATTTGTTAGGAGAGATAATCGTTCATTCGCGCGAATTATAATGTAACGAGATGCTGGAGATTTGGCCGGTAGATGAATAGAGAAATAGACACGAATATTGCAGTAAATATGAACAACAAATAAGGAGAAATCCTACCTTTTCAATTCTGGATGTTGGAATAAGAAATGGAAATGCCTCTTTCTTCCTTTTCTCTTTATTCTTGGTCCAACTGCAACTCGAGATGACACAATCCACGGCTGCAGTATATTCCAATACAAGTGCTTATGCGGGTTTATAAGATAATATTTCCTGAACAATGGTCCAAAAAACGAACCTTTAAGAGATGCGGTACAACGCGGTTTCTTCACTCAAGTCAGGCAATTAACAGGTAACAGGTGATAATGCGGTAGGAATTAAAAATGGGATCGAGTCCATACAGGACCAGAGATGTCGCTAGGCGTATTGAAAAAAGGCGGAGGATGGAGTGGGAATTAATTAGAGATAAAGATAGGATTATAGGGACAGGATTGGTAGGCCTTCATCCTACTGAAGCTCCATTCACCACAATCATCGCCTCCATTTCTCCATATTTAACACTGGCCAAACCACTCTCCATAAAAGAGCTGACGCTCGTGGTTATGGGAGGAGTATACCATATAAGTATTCATTGTTCATATAATATTATTTTTATTCATATATTACCTTAAAATTTTGATACTTTTAGTTTTTTGTATTATGTGGGGTATAAAAGCAAAGGCATCAATATCAAAAAAAAAAAATTGATGATGATAATCCTCGATGAATGCAGTCATCCAGGAATGCTAATTTATTCACTTTTGACTGTACAACCTCTGAAGGGTCTTGGCCTTCTCAAGAGACTTCCTCCACTCATCTCGGTTTTTTGCCAGCTATCTCCAGTTCAGAATCTGCAAGGCAGATATGATTTTGATGACGTTTGCATTATACACAAGTATTTTTGTTTTTTATCAAATGCTGCAGGCTATTCAAATCTATTTTTTGTAAAAAGGTTTTCAGTTCAATCTCTATATTGGTTGACAGTGTTAGTGAGATTACGTAGGAGTGTTGCATATTAGAGTGGCGCTTACTTGAATTCATACCATTCCGTGGATGTACGTGGATAAAATGTTAATAAAATATCTCATCGAATAGGATTTATATCACACAAATTTTTAAAGGTTCTTAGATACCCAAAAGTTTAATCTTTGGCTATCTATGGCAACATGAAATTTCAATATTTGGAGTATATTTTGCTCATTTCAAGTACTATTTTCCTACTCTTGATCTCATCTCTTCAAATAGGTACATAACAACCTAATGCCATTTTCCATCAAGTGATAGGTATAGACCATGAATTAAAAAACTTGTAATGAACTGTTAATATAAGCACATGGTATTCAAAATTTTTCATATGCAAATGAGATCCCGCTACTGGAGATATTTAAGTGAAACAAGTCAGAGATGGAAAATTTTATGGAGTAGTCCTACTATAATTCTGTACAATTATAAACTTAGTTTATTATAAAAGGACAATTATTACGAAAATTGTATCCGATTTCAGGAGATAAAGATATATGTTTGTGAAATTTTATAGATCTATTAAGCCGGCTATTGTAAATATTTGATAATAATTTTTTTTGTTTCACTAGACATGCCAAAATTCTGACATCTAAAAATAAAAATTCTTCATACTTTTGGTGTTTTTGTGTTTTATTGAAATTTGACTGTAGGGATTTTGATTTGAGTGGTGAAATTTGTCCTTTGATATTTGAGTTCACAATAATTTTAGTCGATTTTCATATTCAGAAAGGTATCGCTGAGAAATGTCTGTATATCTAGTATACAAAACATGTATTCTACGGCCTTCGATATTCATATCACGAATAATAAGGGGGCAACGTTCGAATACTCATTAATTACTTATAAAGTAATTACTTAGTTTGATCTGATAGGCACTGGCACTATCTTCATTTATTTTTATATGTGTACATATATTAAATATGGCATCGCAGCATGCGAAGACAAAATATTCCAAAGAAGTGGGACTAGATGTAATTGACTTCTTCGTCTGCCAAAGAAATACTCGCGACGTCAAAAAAAAAAAATGCTTTCAACCCCGCAAGCGACTAGAAATATTTATTTAGGGCGAGAATGACGACATGTATATTTGTACAATTTGATTTATTCATAATGTAAAACTAAATAATTCTGTCATTTTTACCTTACACAACAATTTTATATTCCTGTGTTTTTCCCGTTCAACGGACATTGGCTACAGTATACTATCATAATTTAGTTTACTGCGGCCCGGAAAAGATATATAGTATGTTAGTTGAATATTGCCAATCCGGTTTTTCAGTCACGATATTTTTCTTTCAGTTTCCTGATTTTCACCACAATTTTCCTGTATTTTGAGGTCTGATAATTTTCTAGATGTCTCATTACAAGTTGTAGATATTGAGCTTTATTATTTTTAGTACTTTTTTATTCTGTAACATAACATCTTCATCGTAACTCTATCCACCAAGCTTATTTTGAGCATTCTTATGTCGATCATATGTACATACATCTTAAATCTTTCAAGTCGCCTTATATTTCTTCGAAAGTACCAATACTTCCATTACATAAAATAATACCGAAAACACATAGCACTTGACCGTTTGCATTCATAAATTACGGTTGAGATCATGACTGCGAATTTAAAAAAAATATGGCATTTGGTAGTGAGGGAATGAAAGAAAGGAGTCAAAAACACATGTAATAATCAATTCAATTTCATTTTGCTCTGTTTTTTTGAGATCTTTCATTTTTATGTATTTTTATATTTTTTTTACATTTCGTAATCTGCTGTGATATTCAAAATAATAATTAAATACTAACACATTCTACAAAATAAAATTCATGAAGTAGCTTAACGTTTATTGGAAACAAAATCATTTTATAACTGATATTTTGATGAATCTTTGATTACTAAACCGTCATATTTATCAAATAATTGAGTAAAATAAGATTAACATGCTCTCTGTCAATTTTATATATTATACATATAGATAAACGTAATCTTATATATTTTACATATATCCTGTAGGGATATTAAAAACATGTTTTTCAGGAGAGCTTTTCAAAAGGACAGGATCCGTGGAATTGCCCCCCCATGCTCTCACATCGTATATTGCCATTTTGCATTCCCTGTTTTCAGCTATTAAATCATGCAAAAGCATTCCCGTGGCACCTGGAATTTCTGAATGCTTTTAAATATAAATATGCGCCTGTGCTATTACTGGCGGCAAAAAACTATGCCATGCTCTCGCTGTGATCAAAGGTATAATATGTATTTCCAGTACCTACGTATTTTTTCGAATGATGCAACTACATATGCCTAGTGTGAAAACGTATAATTAAGATATATTCGAATTTAGTTCTTTCTTGAATCAAAATATTTTTAAAAAGTGCCCATAAATTTTCGCGCCGTAAATATTTATGTATTATTGCGTGCGAAAATAGATGGCGTGTGATTTATTACTTTTCATATATTTCAAATCGTAGCAATGATTTTATTTACGCTAACTAAACATTATTATTTTATAAAGCCACCATATAAACCTTATTTATCTAAATTTTCAAAGGAAGCAAACACTTGGTGGTGATACATTATAATTAAATAAATAATAATAACTTTGTTATACAGCACTTATATTTATTAAAAATCCAACCAGGTTTCGCTACTACCGTAGCTTCTTCAGGGATCTTAACTGTCTAAACATACAAAAGTTATGCGCTCATATACTAGTGTGAAAGGTGGAAGGACGGAGTGCCAATAGTGGGGGTAGGGGGTAAATGTGCAAACTTTAACGCCTGACCTTTTAACTGCGTAGTGCTACATACGTAACCCTTTCTACATGAACGTAAGTTTTGCAAGTTTGGCGACATTTTTCTGTACAATAATTATTCGATCCTTATATTAGAGATGTGACAAAGCCGACCGTAATGCAATGGATATTGTTTCTTTCTGAAATTTCACTCAAAATTTGCTTTTTTATGCTATTTTTAAGAAAAACATTTTTTTAAGATCTCCATTACATGTAACATTATGTTATTATTTTTCCTTTAGCATTGAAAAATTGTATGACGTGTGTGAATTTTCACTATATTTTTTATTGTTTTATAACATTTTGTTTAATATCAATGTTAAATAATTCAAATAAAAACCATTTAAAAAAATTATGCGTGTACTTATGTATGCGCGTTAGAAGTTATACTTAAAAAGTAGAATAAAGACAACATAATTATAATAATAATATTTTCGTTGTCTGTCCGTAACTTACTGGAAAGACGACTTTAGATATTTAGAATGTGACAAGCAATCAGCGCTCAACTCATGTTGCGCGGTCACGCAAGAGTTGTTATTAATTACTATACAGTCGTACACCCATGAAAATATGGTTAAGTATGAAGAGAAAATAGAAATAAAAATATTCTGAATTATCTTTTCAAAACGTAAGACTTTCATGAAAGTAACTTATATCGAATATCTAAAATTAATTCGCAATAATAAAAGTCAAATAAAATGATAATCATCCGTATTCTGAACTAAGCAACATTGCTATTTCTGTATCTTGACAGTTATTGTATTACATTATGATGCCGTTTTTTTGACAGGTTTGAAATTAATGAATTCAATCAATTAGAAAGATCATTATTCGTAATTGTGAATACATTAACATTTGTTTACGTTTTAGGGCTTTCTGATTGATTGAATTCATTAATTATTTCAAACATGCCAAACTTAAAACATCGAAATTAGTGTCAATATATTTTATTTATTTATTTAACGCCCTTATGGGCTTTTACAATGTACAGAATAATTTATTTTTTTAATTACATAAGACAGTTAAAATTAAAATACAGTTAAAAGTTACAATAATAATAGTTAAAAGTTAATAATAATAATAATAATAATAATACAGAAAAACATAAAAACATAAGATAAAATAATAATAAAGTTAAAGGTAGAAATAATAATAGTTAGAGGTAAAATATAAAGATTTATTGTCCATTTCCATTTTGTTGGGATGTAAACAATTGTATCAGCTTGTCAATTGTCCTATAAACAGTTATACTATCAGCAAAAATGTCAGTCGCCTCTGCATGCTCATTCCCTAATGAGTGTAATCTGGGAATTACAGAGTTTGCTAATGCATTATTAGTTCAGACATTTCCATTATAATAGAACAATGCACTGTCTTGATGACCTCGATGGAGCATATAAGTCGATCAGACTAATAATCTGGGGGCAATCAATCAAACTATTTACGATCCTATAAAGAAATATTAGGTCTGTTACAGTACGTCTCACAGACAAGTTTAAAAGTTGTAATAACTAAGGAGATATTCATAATTGATATCTTCAAAGCGTATATTTAATTTGTAATTAATAAATCTTAAATATTTTTTTTGGATTCGTTTAATTGCCGTTGAATGATTAACACAGTGAGGCGACCAAATGATCGAGTTATATTCAACCTGAGGTCTGACAAGAGAAGTGTAGAGGACTTTATAAGTGCGCAGGTCTGTAAAGTTTTGTGCAGTTCTTAAAGCAAATCCCAACATTTTGAGACCTTTATTAGTTATCAAGTCAATGTGGGGAATGAATGATAATTTAGCATCAAAAATTACTCCCAGATCACTTATCTCCTCAACTGATACAAGGTTTCATCATTCATTTTGTAGGTGAATTTAATAGGAATCTTTTTTTTTGTAAAAGTAATAAATTGGCACTTGGAGATATTTAGATGAAGTTGATTGTTGGTACACCATTTGAACAGGGAATCCAAATTTGATTGTAATTTCATACAATCGGACATACTTTTCACTGATCTAAATATTTTCAAGTCATCGACAAATATCAGAAATTGTACATCATCAAAAATGTCAGCAATGTCATTTAAAAAAAGGATGAACAGGATTGGTCCGAGGTGTGAGCCCTGCGGGACTCCACTCAAAGCAATGAATTCTTCTGATAATGAAGAGTTAATCTTTACCGAAAGGCTTCTATTGCATAGATAGCTACCTAACCATTGTAATAATTTACCATGAATGCCCAATCTTTGGAGTTTATCCATCAATATAAGATGTGACACTTTGTCAAATGCTTTAGAGAAATCTGTATAGATTGAGTCTACCTGGTTTCCCTTTCCCAGTTCATTGGATATGTAATTTTCATACAGTAATAAATTAGTAGCTGTTGACCTACCTGAGAAAAAACCATGTTGGAAAGGTGATATTACGGGTTTCATTTGGTACATTATATTATTCAGTAAGAGTTTTTCAAAGAGGTATTGATGATTGAATACAAATAGGTCTATAGTTTTTGATATCACTTTTAACACCGTTTTTGAAAATTGGCATCAGGAAGCTACTTTTCCAGACATCAGGATAGCAGCCTGTACTCAAAGATAAGTTAAATAAGAGATATAACGGATAGGAGAGATGATCAACACAATTTATCAGGAATATTGGTGGTATCCTGTCTGGTCCAGCGTTTTTATTGTGATCCAGTTGTTTAATTAGAGTTAAAATCTCACCTTGATTAAAATGGACACTAGATATATTTATTTGATCAGAAACCTCAACATTCGGTATATAATTATCAGACACAGAGGCACTATCGTATACGCTTTTAAAGAAATCTGCGAACATGTTTGTTATTTCATTTATGTTGTTTCCTACGACATTATTGAGGTACAAACAGGTATACATACCTGTCAAGATTGGGATAAAGATCTGACATCCCAATACTGCTATTTTCAGAATAGCACAGATTAACTTTATAAAAAGTATTATATATGTATTTATCAAATTTCTGAAGGGGATTGTGCAAAATTATTAAACATTTTTTTTTGCTTGTATTGAAGCGAATTTATTTTTAATATTCTACATAAGTTACTTAAATAACAATCAAAAACGGAACATATAAACGTAAAACCTTATGATTAATAAACATAATAACAAAAGATATAAATCGTAAAATCTGATTATGAAAACTGGAGAAAAACGATTATTAGAAAATATCAACAACTGACCATAATAAACGATTATAAAAAACATTCATGCATGTATGCGGTAGAAGTAATATTTAAAAACTAAAATAAAGACAAATTATATATGAATGATGCTCAAAGTATTGAGTTGTATAAATCTACACTGATCATTGTCTATTACTTTATTGAATTTTATGGAAAAAATTAAAACTCATACTTACAGAAATGTAACCTCAAATATCTAAATATAATAATTTGGTTGTCTATCCGTAACTTGCTGGAATGACAACTTTATATAATTAGAGTGTGACACGCAATCAGTGCATGGCTCACGATTATTTAAAAAGTATAATAAAAAACGGAACATATAATGGAAAACGATTCATTAAAACAGGGTATTTAACATAATACAACATATAAAGATGTTATAAAAGGAAAAAAAAAGGATTCATAAGATCCGATTATATGAACTGGGGTAAAACGATTCATAAAAAATATCGACAATTGACCACAATAAATAAAAATATATAACGACGGACGATAAAAATGGAGCATATAAATGGTTCCTTAATAGCCGGAGGATAAATTAATAAACGGGTTTTGCAAAATGATTTAATAAGTTTATATGTTAAATTTAGTCGCCCGACCAGAGTTGCCAACAGCGCATGGCCTAATATCGCCGTTTCCTATACATAAAGTAGCCTAAAGTAGCCCAAACGCCAAAATATCAATATGAATAAAATAAAATTTATTTTTTATCAATTTATTTATAATGTATTGATAAATAGGCCTAAGCCTAATATAAAAAACCGTAATGTTCGTTAAAAGAAAGTAAAGTAAGTAGATAGGTAGCATTTTAAAAACACCGGAGACGTACATTTTTCTACCAGCGTGTAAACTTACCATGTGATTGCTTGGTTGAAAGTTGTTGCAACACACCTCTTACATTCATATGGGTACGAATTATAAGAATAGCGATCAGCATGGGTAGTTGCAGGCGATTCCTTAATTTTGTTTTAATTGTCCCCATTACGCTTAAAATTCTTTCAATGACAGCATTACACAAAGGTAATTGTATTTTTTTTCTTAATTATTTGCGATTCGGCTGATTTAAATAACTTGTCTCTGAAGTAGCCTAGTGGCGACCAGTCGCCTTTTAGATTTTTTCGTCGCCGATTCTCGTTCTGAGTAGCCTAAATGGCGAAAAATCGCCTACGTTGGCAACTCTGCGCCAGACAGCAAATACGAAAATCGTGTACTAGAACCTCCTAATTGAAAATATTTTTCAAAACAAACAAACTCAAAACAATATTATATCGTTTTACTGAAAATTTTTCAGTTTAAATAAAAACACAAAAAAATGCCGATTCAAAAGATTTCACATCACTATTTCGTGAAAAAATGACAATTATCGTCAAGAAATACACGGAGTATCTTATTTCATTAAAAATATTGTTTGCAGGTAAAAGAAAGGACAAAAATTCAGTGAATATACAGAACAAAGTCTATATATCATTTTGTTTCAAGAAAACAGATAAGAATAATGGAAAAAAAACATTAGAATCAGCCCGCAAAAACAAACAAAATTTGACAGTTGTAAAAAATAAAAATGGCGACATTCAAATACAAGTATTTTTAATACATTTAAAAGTTATTTTCTGCATTTACCGTTGTCCCCGCGATATGGTATTTCTAAAATGCATTCATTATACGGATATCTTCCCTTTATTAACACTCAGGCAAAGTTTACGCAGCATTTTAAGATATATTCGTATAAACCAGCGGGAGCGTAACCTGACGACTGGCGTAGTTGGTGTCCAGCCAACGACTGATTTGAAAGAAAAATGATCTTTTAACAGACTATACGATTTAACTAATTCAAATTTTTGTGTACGAGGTAGAAAATTTTGAATACTTTTATATTAATGACAGTGAAATTTTCTTAGCACGCATGTAAAATTTAATTAAAATAATCAATGTTTTAATGGTTTTTTGGATGCTGCAATATAGGAGACGGAACGTGAATTTTTATCTTTTTGTAAACGTTGTATTTAACAACCTACCCAAAAATAATTATATATTTTCCCCCAAGCTTTCTGTTTGAACTTCTTTTATTCAATTTATTAAAAAAATATATGGTCTTTACGTGGAAATATTTCGAGAAAAAGTGTACCAAAGATAACTCTATTGCTAGAAAGATTAAATAGGGCTTCGGGATTATATTTTTTTTGTGATAATAACAAAGTATTTTTATTACTTTTTTTAAACAATTGCTTTAAGAGTAAATGGACCTTTTATAATAAAATTGATTGAATGCATGGTTAGCTGCAATTTTGGCAATAAGATTCGAAAACTTTACACTAAATTGACTCTCCAGACAGCAAAAACGTGAATCATGTACTATGGCGCCTTAAGATCTTGTATGTGTCCCTGCCAACTGAGTTTGTTGTCAATTATAATTCCTAGGTATTTTATATCACATGCTTTTTCATGACATATACAGTTGCATCTATTTGGTAAACTCCAGCTGTGTAACTGTATTTGATAATTTATGATGTCTTTAGGTTGACCAGATTCTGTTGGACTGAATGTTAGGTACTTAGTTTTTTCAATGTTCAGTGAAAGTAAATTTCGGTCAAGCCACTTTTTAAAGGTCACTATACCATTTTCTGCTATTTTGTGAGCAGGTATAATTGCATCCCTATATGGTGGGAGTACTGCGTGCGTAAGTCAATGGATCATTAACACCATGATTTGATATTACAAAACGGGTTTGCTTAATTTTTGGATACTTGTTCAACCTGTTTATGGATAATTGTGTGAAAAAACTGGAATGTATGAATATAGGGACGAAAATGAGCGATTTAATTGTATACCGTTTACTGTACGCGGATTATGCCGTATTAATGGCAAATAGCGTACAAGGCTTACAGAGTGTAGTTAGCAGGATGTACAATGTATGAGGAAAGTAGGATAACGTGTGCAATAATAGTATACAATGAATGTTTGGAACAAGTCGATGAGTTTATGTATTTAGGAAGTATGTTCGATAGAAGAGGGAAGGCTGAGAAATATATTCAGAGGGGGGTGTAGGGAATAAGGTGAACGGTGCTTTGAATGCAATATTTTCTAATAGAAATATGTTTACTGAGGCAAATTCTGGTACCAACGCTGATGTATGTAAGTGAAGCCTGAGGCTGACAGAAGAGGAACGAAAGTAGACTGAATGCAGTGGAGATTATATCACTTAGACCTATAAGTGATCTCATCTCCACTTATCCTAGGGTAAGAAATTAAAATATTAGGAAATAATGTAAAGCTGATCTAAGCATAGTAAATAGAATTAAAAAAGATTCGCTCAGATGGTTTGGGTATGTTAATGAGGATAGAATGATAAGAAAAATATATGAAGCAAACGTAGACGGTACCAGAATGAGAGGGCAACCGCGAAAGACGCGGTGTGACCAGATTAACCGCATACTGTAGGATAGTTCTGTTAGAAGCCTCAACAATGTCGAGATTGTATGCGAAGATGCATGAATGTTGATGAGGCGAGAGTTGTGTGTCAGGATAGAAGAGTGAGGCGCTCTATCCTCAATACCCACCCCTGCGGAAAATGGAGTGATGGCAGGGTCCAAAATATGATAATACCATCGTTTGATGTCTCTCATCATATCTCATGGCGGCCCTCGTAGCCCAGTGGGCATGACGCTGGCTTCTCACACTGAGGGTTCCGGGTTTGATTCCCGGTGAGGTGACAATTGTGGGGCATAAAAGCAAAGACAGCAATATCCAAAATATTAAAAAAATGTTTCGAATGCTGTCACCGAGGATAACTAATTTAAAATGTACTGAATCCTTGAATTTATGCAATTGATTCAATTTATACAACATTCCTTGCAAAATCATGTTTCCTATAAATTTATAGCCTATGTTTCCTATAAAACTTCGAATTCAGTACATTATAAAATTAGTATTCCTCGATAACTGCATTATTTTTTTTTTAGATATTGCTTCCTTTGCTTTTATACCCCACAATTAATCTATATGATTTACTCAAGCCTGGGTGTTTTGTGATGTGTTTCGCTTCTGTTACTGGGCCTCTTCGCTTGTCGAAGCGTAAAAAAATATTGTTTGCTAAATATATATAAAATGAAAAATTGGTCAATAAAATTTTCAAATTCATTGTCCAATTTCATTATCTTTCATCATTATCATCATCAATTCATCATTATCTTTCTCTCCTTACCCCAGGGTATGTGACCAAAATACTCGACAAAGGGCTTCCGTCTCCCCTTGTTTTGTACCGTTTTGGTACAATTTGAACGTCTGTCTTCATGCAGTATTTTTCACTGTTTGTTGTTTGTAAGGGAAGGTGGTTCCTTTGGCATTTGCGAGTCATGTTAATTGAGATCTTTCTATGTGAAGAAGTAGCGATTCTATTCCGGGGGTACCCTTATGCTGATAATTCTCACTCGGCTCAATAATGTCACCCCTGAGGTAACCCAGTTCGGCACCTTGTACTCTTGATATCACTCACTCGGTAATGAGTAATATTTGATGACTATAATATTTAGCGAGGCTGTACACTAGGGATGGGTCGTCCACGTCCGTCCATCGACGAGACGATCAACTAGTTGAATTCGTCAACTAGTTGATCTATTTTCAACTTTATAGATAAAAAAATAAATCTATTATAATTTTGTTTACACCACTTTTTATTGATTTTTTACATGTTTCGGGAACAATGTTCCTTTTCTCAGATTGAGCCTTAATCTAAAGTTGACAAATAATATAGATATATTTATTTATTAATAATGTCACCACAAAGTGAAAGCCTGACTTTGAAAGATTTATTCTTCAATAAATTTCTAGATAACATCTCAAATGTAAAGTATTTTTAAATTATGTATTTATTTATAAATTTATAAATAATAAATAAATGTAAAGGTTTTTATCATTTTATTTAACTTGTATTGAAACGAATGAATTTTTCGTAATCGATTTGAGTTAGTGTAGTGATAGTCCAACGTTTTCCAAAAAATAAGTCAGATATATTGAAAAAATTCAAACTTTGATGTCGCATATCTCCATAACTATTGATATTAGGTCATGATAGCTTTCGACTCATAATCAAGGCAGGAATATAGTCCTGCGAGGTTATTAATGTTTTCCATATAACCCTGTACACATGTAATGATATGTACCTAATATATTTTTTTATACACACATTACTGCTTTGTACTTATTTATATATTTAATTTTTATACTTATATTTTAATACTTATACCCAATACTTTCACTGCTTATATATGTAGTTTATATTTATATTTTACTGCTTACACCTGATATTATTGTGTATACCTACTTCTTTCTTTATTATGTATAGAAAGAAGTATATAAAACAATATGTAAAAGCCTATAATGTGCGTAAACAAATAAATAATAAAATATTTATTTTTACATATAAGCACAAGTAGCGGTTTTACTTTCCCCGAAACTATGTTCCTTCGAACTTCTTTAAATTTTAAAAATTAACGTAATAAAAATAGCCAACGATAGCCCGCGTAACGAAGTTGATGCGTCAACTAGTTGACGAATTCAACTAGTTGATCGTCTCGTCGATGGACGGACGTGGACGACCCATCCCTACTGTACACAGATTTTAAATAGTCGGTGTGGTCTCGACGTCTCACCCCGAATTCTTCATAGAACTAAAAAGTAAACTTAAAACACCACATATTCCGAGATGGCGATGAATTATTTTATTCGGCATTCGATTCTTTGTTATCATACCTATAGGTAGAAATGCGAACAAACATTTTTTCAAGGTGACTTGTATGAATATTTTATGTGAATTTTCAAAATTCGGTATAAATTACTTTGATAATAGTCGAAAGATAAAATAATGAAAACATCATAAGGACATTTTTGCTCTTCCATTTTCGACTCGTAATTTAGATAGGAATCTACCTAAGTATTGTGGATGTATAATACGTAGATTATTTCCGTTCGGTCCTATTTTGGCGGAACAAGTTTACTTTGTGTTGACCTCTGTAGTGGCCATAGATAAAATTTGTAAATTATGGCACGGCGGACGATTCACTCTAATTTGTTTTTTCAACATTCCCGCCAGAGTTAATTCCGGCCAATGAGAGCGCGGAAGGATGGATCCATTTTAAACGAGGAGCTTTTACGCGTCGGCGGGAACGGCTCTCGCGAGCGCCGTTGCGCTATCCCGACGAGAGGGAGGCGGAGAGTCTTGGAGGAGAGAACTCAACAGTTTGTGATAATTGGATAACCGAGTTTCATCTGAAGCAGGCCCTCAACGCACGCGACATTTCCCCCGAATTTAACTAATAACGTAAACAAGCGCGGGGGCATGGCCAAGCATCGCCGTGCCGCCATTTTTACCGCACCGCGGTCGTCAGAGCACGAAGTCATTATTAATGTTGAAAGTTTTCACGATTGGCTTGCAGGATAATGAGGATGGCGGATAATGACATGCCGTATATTTTATGAGGGTTGTTCTCGACGTTCCTTTATAGACGGTCTCACATTTGGAATTATTACTTGAGAATAATCCTTCTAATATACCTAAATATATGTATTTATATACAGATTATCATTATCAGTCATCACCATTTTAGACGTAGAAAAGGGTGTAAAATTATCGAGAGTTTTACAAGATATATGAATAAAATAAAAATTATTTAAAAAAAGGTTATTTAATAAAGCAATGTAATACAGAATATTTATAATATGTACATATATTATATATTATTAGGTGTTCCTTGTTCGTCGTATTAAAGCTCATCAATTTGAATAATATCGTGTAGTCTTGTCTTAAATCTTTGCTCCTCATATTTTGTGATGAATTGAAAACTATTATTGACAAAGTATTTTAACATTATTATTAATTTGCTTTAATCAAAAATATTTTTTTTGTAAAATGTTTATTTTTATTTTAGTTATTTATTTTAAGCATGTATAGTACATAAAACCGTTGCGCATAGATTTTTTAATATTTAAAATTGGTTATCCCCTCCCTAGTCAGCTCCACCGAGCTTGTGTTCGAAAATTTAAATTTATTGGTAATAGCTCCGAAATAATAATATTATAAATCAAACATAATAATTTCGTTGTCTGTCCGTCCGTCTGTCTATCCCCGTAACTTTGTGTAATTTCGAATTCACGGCTAAAAAAACGGCCTGAAATGGGGTTTGAAATCCGGGCCACCAAACCCAAACCGGCCGTTTCACGCATGTTGCCACGACCGCCTTTCCGTGAAACGCCACAAAGATGCTATAAATATATACTAGGGCTTAGCAAAGACGCGAACCAATGTTCCGTCATTTTTGACCGGTTGCAGCTAGTATAATAATAATAAACAATAAAATACTTGGTTGATAGGGGTCTCAATTTATTATTTGTTGCCAAAATAAAAAAGGTTGCTAAGGGGATTTGGGCATATTGAGCGAATAAATGAGAAAACAATGGTGAAAATATAAATAATTATTTGGGTTGTTCTTTAGTTGTCTATGCATTTTATTTCTCCTATGTATGGAGTTCACTATTCGAGACGTGATCCATGGCTTGATATGTAAGCTTTTATGTGATTTATTTCTAATTAGTTTAGCTCGTGGTTCTAGGTGCACATGGATTGTTTTTTACCAAATTATCCGTAGCCACATTCGCATAATTTTCCATAAGTATATGTGACCATGTTTCATTGGCGAGGCTCTTGTTCAGTTTCTCATTATCTATTTTAGTGTGATGAAATGATTGGTCATTAGATTTTTTTGTTATTTGAATTTTGATTCCAGCTGCTGTGGTGTAATAAATTAATGATCAGTAATAGAACGATATATGACGCAAGTATTGGCTGCGTCAGAAATACCAAGTTAACTAGATATTGGAAGATGGTCCTGTTAGGAGTATTAACAATCGTGGAGCCTGCATGCAAATATGTATGAATGTGGATGAGACGAGAGTTGTGTTTCAGGATAGAAGAGTGAGGCGCTCCATCCTATTTGCCTACCCTTTGTAAGTTAGTTGCTAAATATGTTACCTAAATCTGTTTACATAATAATGCTGTGTTAACCGTAACGGGTGGCGATAAATGTGTTTTTTTAATAAAACTTAACTCTCATATTTTTTAGCTAAAGAAGACAAATTTATATGATAAATATATGAATTCCTTGTAGTTTACTTTTCCTCTTCATTTTATAGTTAATGGTACATATAGTTAATTAACGATTTTGGAAATGTGATGTTTTTGTTTTCTTACTTTCAATTAAGATAGATTTAATATTATCATATTCATTTTATGACATCAGCAAGACATGGTGTAATGCATACATATCGACGGCTCCTACGTATAATATCGTAACCCACAAATCGACGATTTTTAGTTTTTTGTGTATTTCATATGTATTTAATTATATCTTTATTTTCAAGAAAGAAAAAAAATATTTTGCAATAAATAACATTTTTTTCGGACGTATTTTATCGTATCTCAAACAATCACATATTTTTTTTCGAAGTATACTATCTTATGTAACACTTACGATAATTTGCGTTGGAAAATAACATAAGATAATTTTATCTTATGTAAGACTTACGATAACATACGTTGGAAAATAACATAAGATAATTATCGTATGTAACACTTTCGATAATATGCGTGAGAAATTAACATAATATGATTATCGTATGTAACACTTACGATAATATGCGTGAGAAAATAACACAAGAAAATTATCGTATGTAACACTTACGTTATTTTACGTCGCGAAGTAAGTCATTTATACGATATTTTACGTCGCGTCTTTTCCGAAGTATAATATCGTATGTGCATTTCTACAAAAACCTTTAATAATTTCGACTTTTTTGTGATTATTTATGAAACTACAGTATAAAGTTAAATATTGAAACGAAATTTCAAAAAAATTGGGCAATATTTAGATTTATACCGGACGAAAATATGTTCAAATCCTTCTCCTGTAAAATTGAATTTTGTGGGTTACGATATTATACGTAGGAGCCGTCGATACACATATCAGATTTAAATTTAAAAACATTGGTAATCCTCGTAAGGATAATATATAGAGGTGAAAGTGAGATTAATGTAAATTTTAGATGTTAAATGTTAAATACACCGAGGAAACGTCAAAGATTTGATTTATTGAATGCGGTATGTAATACCTTACTCGACAGATTGGAAATATAATAAATCATACTGCAATAATATCCGAGTATTTGCATTTAACTTGGTTGAGTAAGGTATTTGTTTGCTTTATCAAAAAAACACGGGAACGTTGCACAAGGAACAGTGTCCACTATAATCTTAGTCATAACGCGGCAAGTATGTTCGTTTGAAGTAGTAAAATCTCTCGTACGGTGCGCTCTGGCGTCGTAGTGGTTACCCATAGGTCGGCGTCGTCTGGTGGGTACCCATAAGTCAATGCGACTATTTTCTTTTTCTGCGTTTTGCAGCATGCCTTTCCATCATGAGACATGAAGATTTAAAATATTTAATTTAATTAAGGCCGGCGCCACACTGAGCTACTCTTCCACCGCGTCATTTCGGTGGCTCCTTAATCTCATACAGGGCGGAAGTCTATGGATCCTACAGAAATAATAGCTATTTATGAAGCTTTATAAGATGGAAGAAAGCGTGAATATTGGGTGCATCCCCTTAACATGCAAATAATAATTATGGGGCAATTCTACATATTGTATGAAAAAATTATACTATATCTAGATAACCATCCATTTCAATATTATCGTATGTCAATTCAATCATTTGATGAACTACTAAATTTGACGAAGGCTTACATAACTAATAAAGGCACAATATTTAGAACGGGAATATCTTCTGAAGAGAGGCTGACTGTTACTTTGAGGTAAGTCAACACGTGCGTCTGCAATGCGGACGATCCGTCGAATGTGGCGCATTGCATTTAAAAACACGAGACACGGCTTTGCCGATTTTTGTTTGACGGAAGATTTGCGGGCGGAGAACCGAACAGACGCCGAAGCGAGCGCTCCGCCAGCGGATCGATCGAACCTCACTGTGTTCGATAAGGGCATATTGTATCGAAAGAAAAGACGCGACGGAAGATACTCGTCGTGGTGCCGGCCTAACTTTAAAAAAACATATCGCTATATTATTTTCTCCGTAATTTCATCAGATTTAGAAAAAAACGTTCAAATTATAAAAATATTTAGAAAGTAATTTTTTTATAGATTTCGCGGAAAAAATTTATTTGAATGTGCGAGTTCCACCATGAATTTTAATTTTGTTATCGATTTGTTTTGGCTTCTTTATTTTTTGTAGGCATTAATTTTTTTAAACCCTTTTCCAGTAAAATATGAGTGTAATTAATATATGCAAGAATCCCAATCTCGGGCGAAGCTCTTTGGTAAGGTTAAAAGCTGGTACGTGGGTACATATAAAATTTGTTGCCATATATTTTAACATGAATAAAAACAGATTCCGTAATAAAAGAGGTAATGGTGATTTGTGAATATTGCGACTGGCCAACTCTGGTATTATTTAACGATCACGTGTAATGAAGTTTAGTTATTTGTTTGATGTGCTAGTTTGGTCACTCGATTTAGCTTGGTCGTAAACGGTTTCATTACCCCGAAGACACTGCAATCAAAAAGCCGTGTAGCCGCGCGCTGGGGGACACAGTGCGCGCTATATGAACGTGTTTACTTTATATAGTTATTATTTTACGATAATTAGACGCTTTATGACTGAGAATTTATTATTAGAATTGTACCAGGTGGTACTGATTTGCTTATATATGACTGAAGCTGGTCTAAATCTATTTAAGACGGAGTAAAGAGTGAATAATTAGGAAATTGTTATTCTAAAGCTCGGCTTAGCGTAGTGTACAGCGTTAAAAAAGATTAGTCTAGATTTGATTACGTTGATTTTATTAATTTTAATTAGGAAATCTTAAAAAACATGACCCACAAAGCGTTTTACTGGTAGCTTTACTTACTACAAGTTTTATCTTTTAGTAAATGAACATAAATTAAAAAAAAGTGCATTACGAGTGTGTACCTACAATTTTATATGTACTAAAGTGAAAAATTTCTATGCAGGTTAAATTAGAAGTTTAAAAATGAGTATGACTTACTAATTACCTAATCATCACGCCATTTTTCTGCAGGGGTAGGCAGAAAGGATAGAACACCATATTTTCTTTCACGGCCACTTATTCTTCGGCTACATTCATACAACTTCATGCATGTTCTACGTTTGTTGAGGCTTTTAACAGGGCCATCCTCCAATATTTGTAGTTTCTGATCGTGCCAGGTCTCGCCTCATATATTTTCTTAACCATCCTTTCCTCGCTCATACGTTCCACATCACCAGACTAACTGAGCGACCTTATCTTTATTCTATCTGCCACCCTGCAGCCAGCATCACATTCACTAGTAAATATACTAATCTCCTTATTTGAGTACGACGAACACCAAACACCGACGTATACCTGAGAATCGTTTATTTTCTATTTTTGTTTTCGTCTATCAAGTGTTGGAATAATAATCTTAAGATCCCAATTTGCTATTTTCGGAATACGGCCGAGTGTTAGTGCGATTTCGGGAAATGTACCATATTAGTAGTTCCACCAATATTTTTTTTATTATTAAACAACATTTTACTGGCAACTAGTATAAAGTGGTAGAGATCTTGCTTAGATGCGCCAAAAATTATATATAATTTGTTGTCCGAATCATGACTGAGTCAAATAAAGAAAAAACCTTTCGATTTGGCTTATTCCAATGTAGATAAATTGTGCGATAAATCCTTGTATGCAATACTCATATAAAAAATGTTAATAGTTGGATGCCTGAAGAGAAATGGTTGTTATAATAGGTCCTTATGAAATTGCCGTTTTATAAACAAAAATTCAAATATTTTCAGTGCCTAATCAAAAAATTAGGAATGAGAATCTTTAAAAGCGTTTTTCACATAGACGTACTATAAATATAGACTAGTTACAAGCCAAAATATCTGATACACAGCACGCCACACGAATTACTGTGAACATAGACGCACATTGCGGGAGTTGGTCTAGGGGTGCCCAAAATGTATAAAAATGTTCGCTCGATATTAACCTGCATACGATCACTGTGCAATGAAGAATATTATTAATAAAAACAGCGGCACAGGCACATTCGTTTCCAATACATGCACTCTTTTTGATTTCAAATAAATAAATTTAAAAAATGTAAATGTCCTAAAATAAAAAAATCAAATATAAAAACAATTTATTTAACATTTTGGCAATTTACAGAACTTTTCTTTAATATTACTACGGTCATATAATTAAAGAAATATTTTATGACTGCTCTCAGTACCGTATTTCAAAAGATCTTCAAATTGTTCAGAAATATACCTTTTACTTCTTAATTCATCTATCACTTTTTTCAGTAACACTATTTTTTTTGTATTTAGCTCTCTCTGTGCTTGCATATTTCTAACGATTGCAGAGAGCCTTTTACATTTATTTATTGCAGAATTTTTATTTTTTTAAAATTTGTTTTTCCGGGTGTTTTGCGAATATTCTTTGTTTGTATTTCACTTATGTTCATTGATTTTTGCTCTGGTAGTGGCGCAAGCGATTCCTCAACTTGTTTATTTACATACATCGCAATACTGTAAAGGCAACAAATTAAAATAATTCCCTCATATAACTCTCATAATATCTCATATCAAAAACAACAAATAATATTACAAATAATTTAACTTACAATTTGAATTGATGAATATGAATGCCGCAGACATGGATTTGAGGTTTTCTAAAAATAATTGTATAAAGTAAATAAATCCCAGATAAAACTAATTGAACATAGTAATAGAAACAAAATATTTAAAGCACTTTTAATATAAAAATATATCCTAAAATAAATATTTTTTAAATATTCATTTGGAAAATTGTTATCGAAAAATATTAATACAATTCACAACCCTGTTTCTATTCGTACCTCTTTTACACGTATGCTGCGCTATAAGAAAGAAAGAGGAAAGACCATACTATAAACGTATAAAATACTTATATTTCCGTATTCCGAAATTGATTTGAATTTCTCCGCAAATTATTGACATAAAACTCACCTATGAAAGGTTATATCCTCTTCTTTATTACGTGATGAAGCACTACAACGTCTAACCACCGTCTAACACAACAAACAGGCATATTTCAAGTTTGATTTTTTAAATTGTTAAGACAAAAAGCAAAAGCATTCGCGATAACTTCGTTTGCATTCGTGTGTCAAGCTACGTTTTATTGTCCTTTTTTATACATGGTTATGAATATAATTTCTATCTCTTTCTAACTAATACATTTAGTACGTAATAGAAGACAACATAGACTAGATGTCTCAGGTTTGTTTTTTAATGACTAGTCTATATTTATATACGTCTATCGTTTTTCACCTATCAAATGAATGATTAATTTTGAAAAAGGAATGTCATAGTTTTAATCAGGCGAATGCAGTGAGTACATTGAAGCATGACTTTCAAGTAAACGTTCACCTCTTTCCATTTAAGAAAAACAATCGAATGAGGTAGTATATTTATATGTTTACGGGTATAAACACCAATACAACGAAACAATGTGCCGTGTGTACACACGGCTTACACTAACTCGATTGTCTTTCTTAACTGGAAAGAGGTATACATTTTGGAAAAAAAAACATCGAACTAAAATAGTTATGCGACAGAATATTATGATATATTAAGATCTGAATAATATGATATTAATTGTGATATTACTAGATATATATTATATTTAGATTTTATTTTCAAAATATATGTTTACTAAATGTCATGCTGCAATGTTCTCACTGCGCGCTCCTGACTTTAATACGACATCAATTTGAATTTGAGATTCCAAGTAGAATGCAAGATATCGAACTTTAAACTAGCCAGTATGAGAAAATGGTAATTTCGTTGCTAAGGACATAATAGTTAATAGACACACATTCGGATACACAGTCGAATGAGAGATATTAAATTATTGAAAGGGAAAAATCAAGAGAAAATAAATCTAATATTTGAAGTGAAAGAAAAATCTGCGGAAATAACTAACTAGATAATGCCAACGAATGTTCACTAAGATGGTTTTCCGCGACTCTTGACTTGTGGAAATTTTCCGTTGCATTTCCAGTGCAAGGATTTATGATGGTAGACATTGGCACCGGTTTGACTGTACGGGCATAATATATTTACTTTGCCATAAACAGTAGCCATAACAGTAGGGAGATAAAGATAACACTTTTAAAGCTCGCTTATTATTAACACATTCGATGCCATTGAATCGAATTGTATTTTATTCACTTTCTAATATTTTTTGTATGTAGTTTTCTCTGAATTTAAGACATTTTAAATGTTCGTTTCAGAGGATCGTACGTATTGTAATCATCTACTATCCTAATTTTGAATGTCCGTCTGTCTGTCCGTAACTCACTGGAATCAGGCTGGAGTTAGAATAACAACACTGATGATGACTAGCCACTAATGAGGCCCGTGCGCTCGAGTGTGACACGTCAATCAGCGCGCGGCTCAGATTACATTCAAGGGTTGTTGTTAATTATTATTGTGACCCTTGGTTCTTCACAGGTTTATGGCTAGTTATCAATATCAACCGATTTCCATTTACTCACGGTTTAGAATTCTCAGTTTCAACTGTCTGTCATTTTTCTAAATTTTAATTTGATGCCAAGTATTTCCGCACAATTACATGAATATTATAATTTTTCATTCTCCACTCGTTACTTTCCCTGCTGCCCAACACACATCAATCCAAGCCTCTCTGTATTAATTTCAAGTTTGGTTGAATATTTTCCGTTTTAGACACAGTGAAATATAATTTTTTTAAATTATGTTCATATGTCCTAATGCGTTCCAACCCAACATTGTACTGTGAAAAATTTCTTCGGATATGTTTCTTGTTATTAAAAATTTTTGTCCTAGGTTGGTATGATAATCGATTAATTCAAGATGAGTTTAATTTTTTTTTAAAATTTAATCGAGTCAAAAAAGCAGATAAATATTAATTTAGTTTTTGAGACGTTTATCTTCAATCCTGTTTTGCCACAACTTCTGATAGACCCCGCATAACGTAAAATATCGCAATATTATGATGAAAGAAAATATAATCACATCATGATGTGTTTTTTTGTTAATATAGAATTGTGGGTACTTTACTAAATATAAAATATTAGTAAAAGATTAAGTTATGGTAATAAAGTAGAGCTCGTCTAGTAAGATATGCGATCCTGCTCTCAAAGTTTTCCAATCATAGTAGAGAATTTCCGTTATCCATGGTTCATTTTCTTGATTCACGTATTATTATTTCCTGTCGGGAAAAGTTTTTCCTTTAACATTCCACCTATGTTTACTAACATCACAAACCGCCCACACCATACACGTCTCTTTTGGTCTGTCGGTCGAGAGGTCTTTCGTATGAAAGGCCATGTTTATAAACGAAGAAAGCAAGTCTCCAGAGATTAAACTTTTTCAAATTGAAAAGGATACACATAAAATGCTGTTAAATAGAGGCAATTTAGTAAATCTATATACAAAGTTAAGCATTGAAATTGAAGTTAGTCCAGTGGACGCGAACATATTATGCGAGATAATGTTCCGAGTTGTTGTTTCATAGAAAATAAATGATTTCATTCATGCTATTTATTTATTTGTTTACGCCCATTAGGCTTTTACATAAAGAGTATAAAATAAATTTCAAAAAGCACATACATTAAAAGTTTCAGGAATAGCACCAAATCATGAGTATAAAATTTAAAAATGTAGAGTAGGTAACGAGCAGCAATGCGTATAGGCTTTTACATAAAAAAATATATCATAAAATTAAAAAGAACATACATTAAACATATAAATTACAAGTAGCAAATTATTAAAGTACCAGGAATAGCACCAAAACATGTGTACAGAAATTATAAATATAAAGTACAAAGCGGCAATGTGTACGAAAAATATATATTACCCACCATTACATATTAACAGCTGAAGTCAGTAACGAAGCAGTATTGCCTCTTTAAGTGTGAACTTTACTTTCTCCAGACTGTCGACGAAAATGTCAATCATGCAACCATATTCATTACAAGTATTTCAAAAAATGAATTAAAGAACAGATGAAAGACGCTTCTTCGTATTCTTCTACTCCTTTTGTAAAGAAAAAACTGCAATTTTGTTGAGTTGCGTAAGAGAGGACACAAAATAGAGAATTATTATTATTTATATTTATATCTGTTTCATAGCGAAAATTTAAAATTACAATATTTACGTGCCGTAATTACAATTGTGCAGCGGGAACGTCATTAAAAAAAGTTTGAAAATTTTCATTAAATTCTAGTGATAGCTACGCGGCTACACAGTCGCCGCTAGGTGGATACAGCAATATATTGGTAATCAATAAAATACAAAAAAAAGCTGTATACATATGTTGCACCTGTATATTCCTGTGCGAGGTCCCATGAAAAATTTGTAATTAATAAAGCAATCTAATAATATTAAAAAATTATTGCAAAAAATATTTAATTTATTTTATTTAAATTAGCATTATATATTCAGTTCAAGGATATATTGTGTACTGGTTGATATCCGTTGAAAACGAATCTGCAGGGACACATCTGATGACATCGGATGATTCTGAACCATCGTAAAAACATGGGAATATTCTCAATTATTTAATTCATTGCAGTGCTTTCTAACATAACACAGTAAGCCCTTGAATTGCTTTGACAAAATATCGACATGTGCATCATCATCAATGTTATTTAGATAATTTTTTTATGCTACCAATGTGAATCAAGACATTGGTGGATCATAAATTTAATGTATTATTATGTATACCTCAAAATAAACAATTTTGAATCAAAATGGCTCAATTACATACTTATTTTTTTATATGTACTATATACGTACATACCTACGCACTATTTTATGAAAAGTACCTAAAGAATCTAGTTCCTTATGTTTGTGATAACCCTGAATTGTAGATTCGGAAAAAATTTATCACCTTATTTTGTAATTTATAATAAATAATGGATGGTGGGATATCTTAGGTTATGACGTAGGACGTATTATGTCTATGGATGTAATTTTGCAATCTAGACACTCCCTTTGTGTAGAGATAGAGGACAACACAGAATTTGTGCTGCCATGCTGAGTCACTCCTTGTTCATTATATTATGTTGAAATAACAGATTCATTAACTGTTGTATACCAACCTTTGCCGTCAGTCTTCGAGTCACGAGGACAAAATATCATCCAATCACATGTATGTATGCTTGGTTGAAAATTTTGCACATAATAAAATCCTTTGTATCAAGAGTACATTCAAAGGTCAGTAAGCAGACCTCTTGAGTTATTCATTTGGACATTATGTAGTGGATTTTATATGAAAACAGTAAATATTATTTATCCTCACAGTGATTATTTGCAGCCAGGTATGAACACGCACTCCATAGCTAGGAAAAGGCAATTACAAAAATAAAAATGATATTGTGGTTCTAGAACCGTCTTTTGATTCTGATTTAAGGATTGGGTTCTACGACATTCCATCGATTTTATTGATTCCTAAAGACCGCCGTAATTATGTTTTTTTTACTAACATTAGTGCATAATTTACAGTAGCGTAACATAAAATCCGAATACACGCGTGTAGCGGACTCACACACCTTGTTTTACTTTGCTGGGTTACGGGTTAAAATTACTGGATGTTTTTACTATTAGTTAAATAACTTTAAAGTGGTAAGGTAAGGTCATGTAAGGTAAGAATAGCTTTTTCTGCTACTGTTGTTTTGAAAGTTTGTTGTTAAATTTGTTGGATATTTTTATCTGTCTGGACGTCCAACTGATGATACGACTTTTCGATACGTTTACTTACATTCATGGTACCTACACCTCCTCATTCACTCGTGACAAAGAACTCAAATGTGTACCGAACTTTTTCAGTAATTCCGGCCCCCCGAACGGTAGCTTCGCCACCTGTAAATCAGTTATGCTTATATCATGTTTTTTTTAAAAAAAAAGAGAAATTATCGATGTGACGGTGAGAGGCACCAGGGGCAGGGGACTTATACTATTTACTATATAGTGATACATTTAATTATAAGTGAGCCTATCGTATTGTACTTTAGGACAATAAATACTAGAGATACCTACGTCGTAAATAATTGTTCACCCACTGTTCGTATAACGGCTGATTGGGACTCTCGTCGAATGGTATTAATATAATTCAAGCTCTCGGTGCTTTCATTCTATTTTAGGTTGACATCCAATAATTGGATATTATGAACAATTGAAATAGTTTCGAATTCGACATGTAAACTATCGTATCGAGGGTAGAAAGCTAAAAGGGCGTTAACGAGTGATTATTTCGAACTTTACAAGAGAGCAAAAAAAGTTGTATCAATCTGATTTTGTCATTATTTATTATTAATATTTTTAATGTTTAAAGCATTACCTTTGTGGTTAGACATTATAACAGAGTGTTATATTGACTAACACTACACTACTATGTTCACTACATTATACTCTACAACCACAGTATGGTTAAATTTTTACCAATATTTATCACATGCGTGTTAATCTTGTCAGAGACAAGCATGCATTAACTTGCCTACAGAACTATCGGGAATCTAGAGTAGATTCCTGATAGTTCTTTTATTATTAAACGATTTTCATATTTGTGGGGTATAAAGGCAAAGGCAGCAATATCAAAAAAAAATTAAAAATGTTTTGAATGTAGTCACCGAGATTACTAATTAAAAATGTACTGAATTCTAGATTTTATGTATCTATCCCTTCTAAAATCATGTTCCCTATAAATTTATGGGCTTTGTTTCCTATAAAATATCGAATTCGGTACGTTATAAATTTGTAATCCTTGATAATTGTATTCATTTTTTTTGTTTATTGCTGCCTTTGCTTTTATACTCCACATTTGTTAATTTTATAGCACATATGGAAATCGTTTAATAATAAAATAAATATTGAAAAAATATTATTATTATTATTATTTTTTAATTAAAAAAATAAATAGAGATGCGAACACGGAATACTCTTGCTACATTTGCTCTCCTGTAATGTTCGAAATAATCACTAACGCCCCTTGGGCTTTCTACCCTCGAATAAAATCAAATAAGGTATTCTTTTAATGGCATAGCATTAAATTATTAGGAAATTTATTAAATTACTAGCTATAAATAAGTCATCAAAAAGTAGCGTACTTTTTTTTTCTTTTAAATTTATTTATACATATAAATGAAGGTAGTTGCTTCACTAGACAATGTCTGTTCTGAAGCAACTACCTGTACAGTTTTTTTTTTTTAAGTTTGAACATTAGCAAGATATAATATATATAATACACATATATACTACACACATACATACAAATATACACTCATATGCATCTACATATATATACATATACATACACACACACATATATATATATATAATATTAAAAATAAGATTTATATATTGTCTGTAAGAAATAAAACACAAACAAAAGACTATATATTAAAGACTTATACATTTAAACATGGAGTAAAATCATTCAAACGGAAGCCAACAAAGCGGTTACCAAATGTAGGCAGACTACAAAATGAAAGCAATGTGTCATACATGACAGCTTTAATTTCATTGCAAAACAATTTTGTGACTATATTAATATGGACTGTATTGACTATATTAATATGGATGACACATTGGTCTCATTTTTTGTCCTACCCACACCAAAGAGCCACCTTGTTATTTTATGTTTGAATTCTTTTAACATTTACTATATATTTCGGACGCCAGTTAAGGTTGCGAGAAAATTGCTATCTAGTGTAGCGTAGCGTCTTGACAATATATTATTAAACCTATTTAATATAATTCTAGAGAATTTAACATAGTTCTCTAGATTTATGCTTTTTTTTGCTTATTATAGCTCATTATTATTTCAGCCATCTGATAGCTTAGGTGGTACTGACGAACATTGTTGTATAGAGAATGATATATTTTGATTTATGAGTAATACTAATGACAAATGCGATATAGGAATGGTTGTACTTATTAGTTTTAATTTTCATTTAACTTAAATATTAGAAAAAATCTAAATATTGAAAAAAATTATTCAGAATATTTTATTAAAAAGAAATAAAGTCAATGTTTTAATTTTATTCAATAACAATTTAGAAATTACACTAATTTTGAAAATAGAATGAGATCGGGTATTTGAAAAAGGAAGTTACGGACGAATGTTCGAAATTATTATTATTATTATTATTGGAGACTAGCAGTTGGTACCCGGCGTTGCACGGGTTAAGGATTTAGTTAATATAAGTTTATGGGGACACACAGAGATTCCATTGTTTTGCAAAGTCTCTAATAAATATAATGTTTTCATTTAATTTAGGCTGGGACTAATGGGATGTTAAGGATGGATTGTGACCTATTTATTCCGCCGGGACCTAAAGAATAAGTAGGTTTGCAAAATTTGGGTCAGGTGATGATTTTTTTGTTAGGGGAGGGGTAAATGTTACCTGTATTACCCGCAAGGTTCTAAAGAATAAATATACAACATTTGGATAAGATTGATCAAACCGTATATATTTGTACAGAAAATTTATCAGGGGGAGAGATGGGTAAAGGGGAAAGGAGGAAATGTCGCTTATGTTACCCGCCGGGTCGTAAATAATAAGTACGCAAAATTTGAGTCAGATCGGTCAAACGGTGTAGATTTGTATAGAGAATATATCATGGGGAGGGGGAGGGGTAAAGGAGGGGTGGGAAAATGTAGCCTATGTTTCCCGCCAGTTCCTAAAGAATATGTTTGCAATTTTGAGTCCAATCAGTCAAACGGTACAGATTTGCATTGAAAATATATCAGGGGGAGGGGGGAAATGTCGCTTATGTTCTTAATTTTAATGTTAATTTCTATGACTTTGGACTGTTTGGTTTAATTATTTGTTGTGCACGCCGGCGCGTGCGCGGGTAGACTCTTTCTTGCGCGTAATTGGCTGAATCAATCAAATTGTGTATTGTCCCGAAATTGTTATTTTGAACTCAGTGAAAAGTTATCTAGACATTTAATGAATATAGAGATGAAATTATATCATCAGCGAAGTTAAATAAATACATTTTTGTATATTTCACCGGTATGTTATAACTTATTTTTCATACTTTTTTATGTATAGTATTTTATTCAAATTACCTGTACATTAAACTCAGAACTGCACAAGCGTTATTTCTTTGCAATTATATTTTTGAGGGGAACAGTATCTCTCATTATTAGGTTTAATTATTAGTTATGACTATTACTATTAATTAATTACTCCTCTCGATACTAGACTATGACAAAACAACTCAACCAGTTAATCATTACCGCAGACCCTCGTAGCCCAGTGAGTATGAACGCGTGTTTCCCACACCGAAGGTTTCGGGAAAAATTTCCGGCGTGCTCACAACTAATCTGTGTGATTTACTCAAGCCTGGGTGGTTTGTGATGCGTTTTGCTTCTGTATTGTGGCATCTTAAAGTGTAAAAAGAGGGATGAGTAGATAGTACAGATTTGTAAAATATATAAATTAAATATTGCTAGTATTGTAATTTTATTTATATAAAGCTATAACTGTTAGCCGTTAAAATATACAAATGATATTTGATATCCAATTACTGTATCAAAACCCATCACAAAAACATCCAGGCTTGAGTAAATTATATAGATTTATTTATTTACTAACTTAAACTTAACGAAAATTGAACCTGGAACTCTCAGTATCAGAAGCCAGTATCATATCCAATGGACAATGAGGGCCGCGAGTGAGGATAAGTATTGCTAATATTATAACTCCTTATAGCGTTGTACCTAGTTAATTTTCGAATAACTGAGACCTATCGTACCCTAAATTTGACATAATTTGCCAGTTATTAATTATATTATTAATGTATATAATATATTATTAACAATATTATCATTAATCAATTAATTTTATAACAATTAAAACTGTTACATAATACAAATGTATATGTTTGATCATCGCGTAATGGCTTCAACTAAACGAAAATAATACCCAAGTACGTAGAACTTGAATAATCAAATTTATAATAATAGCACCCGTTATTCGGGTATGTATCCAAATATTATTTATTCCAAGTAAATTTCATAATCATATTTTACAATAGCGAATGAAAATTAGGTAATGAAATATTCAAATTAGTATTGTTACGTCTCCCGCCTTCCTAACATTTGGCCACAATACTCATCCCGTAATAAATCCTTCAAAAAATACGACAATTAATCATCTTTAATAAAACACAGAAATGCGTAAATGTCATCGCTATCTACTTGGCCGTTTTTCTGGCGCCACTTAACGCGGGAACACAACGCGGCGAACAGACGCCATCTCGCGGTGAGTAAAAAAAATATTTGACAAAAAGTGAGGTGTTTTGTTGACAGTGATAAAATAAAAAATGTGCTCTAAATGTGAACCACACAAACAGAAGAATTCTTTGAAAATTCTACATTGCTGCGCGAAGAGAAGGTTGTGCTATAGTTATTTATTAATAATCCTTTTTTTGTGTAAATACTGATTATTTTGAAAATAAGTTCCACCATGTTGCCGGTTCCGCAAGATCGGATGTCCGGTCGGAGGAGCAGCTCCATCGGTTGCCGCTCGCTGATTGGTCGGAGAGCGTCTTCCTACGTCACAGCTCACCAAGACCCATTCAAGGTAAGGATACGAGTGTTTATCTCTGTGGCCTCAAGTGAGCGTAGGTGAGTTCATTTTTTTTAAAGAGATATGTAATAAATTCTATGGTGAAAATTTATGGGCTATTCTGTTGTATGTCTTCGATCTCTCTTACCTGTGTTTCGGATCCCATTGCAGGGTGCATCTTCAGATTGATTAAGTAGAGTCTGATTCCGGAATGTAAACCGAACGTTCAATTGGTATATCTTTTTTTGCAGGTAATGCTCTTTCATGCATAATGATCTAATGCTAATGCATTGGAGAACTGAATGTTTTTGGCATTGAATATAAAAGGAATTCAAGATAAAATTGAGAATACGAAACATATTTTTTTATATGTAAAATAAAATCACTGCTCAATGCAATATGAGCATTTATTTATTTGCATTCTTTCACCACGCCGAATATTTATTTTTGGCTTATGAATTTACCAAAATATTTCAAATACTTCACCAGTGTTTCAATAACATTTATACATGTCTGTAATTTTTCAACACACTGTGTTTTGATGTCTTAAACGGTTTTCCAAAATCCATTCTTATTTCAAAACAAAATCTTTTATTTTTATTTTTTTAAATAAATATTGTCACGTGTCGCGGCTGCGGGAGGAATGAATGAAAACACGTTAAATTAAGTAGCCATTTATCGAATAATGATTAATTAAAAATTCAATGTACAAAGTCACTTAAAAACAAATAACGCTATTCTATAAATTACACTTTTAGCAGGATATAACTTGCAAATGAATACTTTTTTATCGCTGGGTAACACGTACATCGCGGCTAATATCGCACCGAACGAACTGTCAACGTGGTGATTACTGCGCCGTGGTCGACGCCGCATTTTTATACAAAAATGCTGATATTTTCATACTTTTTAGAAGGTTTCCTGAAGGTTGTAGATCACCCTAGATTATTAAAGGCCATTCTGGATTCTTCGATAGTACTGTGACAAGTGACATGGGGGCTCGGACAGTGCGTAAATTATTTTTAGCATCTCGTTACAATATGCATGATTTGAAAATTCGTTCAATTTATACTGTATACTGAAAATGTCTGATATCAAAGTACAACGTGAATTTAAACTGACAGTTGAAAACCGTCTTCAGGACGGTTTCAGCCCATCTGGAGAACCAAACTGCGCGAACAAAACCTATCATTTACCTCACATTGTCGATGATTTCTGAAAATCAAGAAAAAGGACAAGCATAAACGCTAGGGAATATTTAAAAGGGGGATAGATGTAATGCACCTTTTACTAAGTGGCAGAGAAAACTGTCGGTGGTGCATCTCGTGTAGACCTTCGCGGCACATCAAGTCTGGCGATAAGAAGGATTTATCGGCCGCGCTCCGTGTAAGATTTTCCTCTTTTGTTGCTTTTTTTGTGAATGTAACCCTCGAGAGCCTGTGAAGTTTTTTTGTATAGAACTTCAAGTATAAGTATTTCAATGTATCGAGGAGCTAGAAAGGGGATTCAATTTCAATGTTATTTATTCGCAACCGTTGTGTAAATGGCAAGGGGTCATACGTTTGTCACGCTTGATAGAACTCAATTTCTTAATTTTTCCTATTATTTACGATTTTGAAAATTGGTTGCGCTTGACATTTAATATTTCTTTGTTTAAACACTGGAAGGAAAGAAATATGTGTTACAAGGAATATATAACACAAGAGGTCCATTTAAAAAAATGTTCAAAGATAAACATTTCATTGATTTGTATTAATTAATTGAGAATATTGAAATGTAATTCATTATTTTTATAAATAATATATGTATCTTATTGAAATAAAGACGTTCTCAAAAATATATTTTATAACACTATATTACGGACTGTGTCTAGGTAAATTAAGGCGATAACAAAAAAATTACATAATTTTAGAGGAAAGATGAAAAACTTGGTAGATAGCTTATTATTAAAAAAAATATGTGCCTACGATGACTTGAGCTTTTTCAAAAAAATATGCTTAATATGCCAAGTGGCCCAAATACTGAAGCGAATCACATCACAAAACGATAGTTGGAATGATAGTTGGACCTCATCATCCCAAGATGCGAAGTTTGTCGTACCACAAAACGACAGATCTAAGAAAGAAAGAAGAATAAATTAATGATTTTCTTCATATATACTTAATAACTGTAATGCAAAGTACTACACACAATACATTTATAACTCAAAAACTTTAAATTATAGATAAACACATCAAATGAATCAAATGAATATTATTAATTTTAAAATACCTAACCGTAGGACCCGCCAAAACATGCTGTTTTATTGTGACAATTCGGACACAAACTATCGTTCAAATTCTAGCATACCTCGGATGCACAAACTGGGCAATGAACTACCTACATATGTCGACATTTTAAATCTATCTCTCTCAAAATATAAAAAATCATTATATGATTATTTCTTTTCAAAATATTAAATTTTTATATAATGTCTTAAATTTTTTATATATACCTGGCTATTCAAATTTAATATTGCTATATTATCGGTGAGTAAAAATTTCTGAGATCACTACTTTACACTTTTTTGCATATATACTTTTTTTACATATATGTCTAATCTCATTATGTTTAAACTATATTTATATACTCTTTTACATTTATACCCTTTATTTTTCTTTTACATTTAATCGTTTGTTGTATTTTAATTATGTATAAACCTGTTGTAAAAGGCTATTGTAAAGGTATCCGTGTAATTAATAAAAAAAATAAAAATAAAAAAAATTCTTGAATAATCATAATTCACGGACTATCTTCTCTCTATCACGTGTCTTTTCAGTTTCTTATTGAAGAGTCCTAAATTATTTATCTTCTTTATGTGACCAGGAAGTCCATTATAGAACTCAACGGCTGTGTATAAAGGAATCCATGCAGTTCTCTATCTTTTTTCAGTATATCCATTAGGTATGGAAGACTTGCTTACTTACGACCTATCGTATGACTGGTTTAAGTGATCACTTTACACAATGTAACGTTCACGATTCTACCCATGATTGACTGCCACATCTATTTAAGTTTTATATATGTTTAATATGCACACCTTATTTTTTTTAAATAGAGTGCGAACGCGAATCACATCAATATTATTACTATTTTCAAACTAAACTAAATTCTTGTGCTATAAAAATAGGACTAACTTGCTGATCTGGAGTGAGGTTTGAACCCCCGATCTTTGGCTCACGAGGCGAGAGTCCTAACCACAAGACCAACAAGCTACTGTTACATATGAGTGCTGTATTTTTACACAAGAATACTCCTGAATATTATTTCATATTTTTAACTCCTTCTTAAACCAATTTTTATATAATATTTTGAGTATTTTAAATTTTTCTAGAACACAATCCTAGATTTTATCGCCAGGTGGACATCATTAATCAAGATATATCATTGATGTCACTCTAGGACCATCTATTAGGGTCATTAATGACCTGTTGACTGTTGATTGTTTGTTAAAAAATAAATTAATTAAAAATTCAATATAAACCGTAATTTAGGCTTATTGGAAAAATTCCTGAAACTATTTTTATTTGAAATCTATGTAAAAATTGTTAAATGAACAATTAAAAAAGACACAAGAAGGTTTCATAATAAAAAACATAAGTTTAATTCTCGTGTAATGTATCGCTTCCTATTCATATTAATATGCCGGCAATGTACTACGTGTCGTGTAACCCAGGAGTTGGTGATTTCGTGACCCCCATCTCAAATCCTACCAACAGATCGTTCCGAGAACTTGTATGTGATTTCTTTTCAATCTAACGCCTAATAACTTAGAAATGTTTTTTCACAATATACAGCGCAGGTTTTAAAGCATTTTTATTGGGCTGTGCGACGAGCGAAGCGTGGAAATGGGAAGAAATATCATTTTTAGACGGCACACTTATTTTTTTTGATCGAAGAACGATCACAAATAAAATGGCAATAAACATGAGAAAAATGTGTACAGGTATATTCCGAAACATTAATAAACTTTGTTCGAGCGTCTAATAGACGTATACCAAAGATAAAAGTCCACTAATTGTCATTCGAATCACGGCGTTGACTTTGGAACCCGCGCACTCCACACTTACGAGATGGTGTGTCTTGTATAGCTTGTCGACCTACGTCACATTTCATAATTTTTGTTTTTGTGTTTGATGTTTTATTAATTATCTTTACTCTTAATTTTGTCCTGAACATTATTTAATAATTTTTATATCACAAAAAGTGTATTGTGTAATTAGGTTAACTTCACAATGTTCATAAAATATTATTTAGTTTGTACTCTTGTCGCAATAAAATTATCAGGGTCAATAACGATGTTTTTACTGTCTGATTGTTAAAAAATAAATATCTTACTAAGAAAATCTACATTATAATTCCTATGTACATGAGTATGTTTGTAAAGGCGACCATTGAATTGATTAATCACTATATATGTTTCATCACAATTTCAAACAAACATAAATATATTCTCAGTATTCGTCCTTCTTGAATTACATTTAATCCTTCATTTTGTCGGAACCCTGAAATCCCGGAAACAAAAAATGATATTAAATAAACAACACTCAGGAATCTTATCGGAATTTAAAGAGTATCGAGAGTAGAAGCTTCATATTTCCTTTATATGAATGGCAGTATTATGATCGGGTGCGTGCAGTCAGTGTATCGAAGCACGAGGTTGTATGAAAAAATGTGTTTTAGAAAAAATAACGAAATTAAAAATTTATACAAAAAAAATAAGTTATGAAAGTCCGAAATATTACGGGATCGGGGATACATATTTTATTTCATGGAAATTCTAGTTAATTGCAGTTTTTCTAATAAATTTTCAGCATTTTCATTTTTTTTTTTTTTTAAATAGAGATGTGAACACGGAATACGTGTCACATCAATATTCTTACTATTTTCAAACTAAGCTAAACGCTTGTGCTATGAAAATAGGACTAACTTGCTAGTCTGGAGTGAGGTTCGAACCCGCAACCTTTATATCACGTGGCTAGTGTCCTAACCACAAGACCAACAAGCTACTTTTCATTTTTTCATTTCATTTCAATCATTTTTCATCATCTCTTCAACATCATCATTTCAACAAAAACATTATTTAAACATAGATAGATATGCTTATTCAGGTGACACCCCGCAAAACACTGCTTTAGTAATAACACGTTGGAAAAATATATTCGTCAAACATTTTTATATATTTTTACCTCGTGTTTTATTTTCAACTACACCGATACCGGGATTGATACCAGGCGCTCCCAAAACCTATTTGAAATGAAAATCATTTTGCAGGCGGCGAGTACCTGCCGTCCTCTCTAGCTCTTCATGCTAAGCGAGCTTTACCTCATCTTGCTGTTACCCTCTTAGACTTGGATTTAAATTGTCATAAGTACGCAGATTTTTTATTTTGATTAAATCATTGGTGTATATCTCAATGCTGTATTATTTATAAACGCTTTATCAATTTTTAATATTCGTGTCGAATTTTATTTGAGAAATGATAAAAAAAATTTTTTTGCAGACTTTTATTTCTCTTTCATGCCCATCGGCAGTGCAGTGTCTAAGATGCCCAATTGTCATGAGTGAGATTTTTATTTTATCCTAGCCGTACACCCGTGAAAAATCACGGGAAATAATAATAATTCATAGTAACGACCCTTGCGAGACCGCGCGACATGAGCCGCGTGCTAATTGCGTGTAACACTCTAATTATCTAAAATTTTCAGTCCAGCAAGTTACGGACAAACAATGAAATTATTATATTTAGATATTTAACCAAATTTATTTGTATGTTTTAACCCAGAATTTTTTTTCATAGGATTTTATGTGTTTTGGTAGAACATAACCATTAATATTAGAAAACTGTTAATATTCAAATATATTATAATTATATCCGTTCAGAAAAAGTTATCGCTATCTATTTTAATCACTCCCAGATTACTTAAATCTCATTTTAGCTCTCTTACTTTATTCGATTTATACTATACACAGTACATAGTGATGTAAAAATATCTCGTAGTATGCGATAAAATATTCTTATTAAGGCGTAACCATAGAAGGGAGATGATGAACGAAAGAATCGACAAGAAGTATCAGAAAGAGGAGAGTGATAACTTAAATCCTCCGCAAAGTCAGAGGAATTTTATTCTACAAATAAAAGCTATCTTTGTGACGCACGCATATATTTGGTATAGGTCGACCACAATCAAAAGACCATTCCCTAGCTTTGTCCGGTAAGAATAAAGCGGGGGGAAAGTTGCCTATTACAAGCCTCAATGTGATATTCCAAATAAATATATATTTACTTCCTTTATATTAACTCGTGGCGTCTGCTTGCTTGACGAAAAAACTTTGGATCGATTTTTAACCCTTTTCCCGTGATCCAATCGGGATGAAACTTTTCTAGCAGACTCGTAGCGACGATCAAGAAGATCTATCAAATTTTCGTTAAAAAAAATAATAATTATAGTATAATTTTGTAATTTTTCAAATTTTTAATGGTTTCATCATACTAATCAGTAAGTTGTATGGAGATTCCGACGCATATGGTAGACACGAAACCCGAAAATGAGAAAGCGAGTATTGTAAAAACTTGGTTTTTATGGGTTGCTTTTTTTTAGTTTAAAAAAGGTTACTTACTAGAAAAACTTATTTTGTGTTCATTTTTTGCATTGTAACATCACACATATTTTTTGCACACATTCTTTTAAATGCGGTCTAGCTATATATAGGTCGACAGATGCCATTGTTTAAATATAAATTCCAAATTTTAATTACAATAATAACAGTTTTATTCAATGTTTTTTTCATCTTTTTTTTTGAGTCCCAATCCTAGGATTGGTCTGCAACAAGCACTCCCCCTCTCCACTCCTCTCTGTCACCTGCCGGCCTCTTCATCTCTTGGTAGGTGCTACAGCGCACATCTCCGATAATCTGGTCTACGTAGCTTTATCTCGGGTGGCCTCTACGATTGTTGCTTTCAACATTTCCCTCGACGATGGTTAAAAGCAGGCCCGGATGCCTTACATTATGGCCTATCCAAATTGCTCGCTGTTGGGCGATTCTGTTAAGGAGCCACCTCTTTTCGCCCACCCTGCTCAACGCCTCATCGTTTCGGATATGTTCTGACCAATGGATCCTCGCCATGCGCCTGTAGCACCACATCTCAAAGGCCGCTAGCCTCCCGGACATGCTCTGGCCGATGGTCCATGTTTCGCTGCCATACATCAGCACACTCCAAACAAGAGTTTTAATCAAATTTTTCCTAACCTTTAAATCTATGTTGGGGGATTCCAGGATTTTGGATTTTTTGTTGAAGGCGACTCTTGCCTGTTGTATTCTGCTTATGATGTCAGCCTCTGAGCGGCCATCTTGGGAAATTTTGCTACCCAAATATGTGAATTCTTTCATTTGTTTATAGCGACGCCACTCAAAACAACATTCGTTGACACTTCTTCTCTTCCAACAACCATGCCCTTTGTTTTGTCTTTGTTTATTTTCATGTTGTATTTATCTGCCAAAACATTTTCCATCTTTCTCAGAGCCTCGTTCAATTCCTGTTCCGACTCCGCAAGCAGTGCAATATCGCCGGCATATCTGATCATGTTATTTTTTTGTCCTTGGATCTCACGCCGGGCCAATCTCTCATTTCTTCTCTCACCTCGTCGATAAATTGTATGTAGCAATTGAACAATGCTGGTGACATCGAGCAACCCTGTTTTACTCCCTGGCCAACACTTGCCTCAGCACTGCTGTCTCCATATGTTATTACAGCGGTTTCATTTTTATATAAGCTCCATATTGTACATCTATCTTTGAAGCTTAGCCCTATTTTGTTGAGCACTTTAAAATGCTGCTTCCAGTCAACCTTGTCAAAGGCTTTTTCCAGGTCTATAAAAGCCACGTTTGTGTTTTTGTTTTTCCTTATTTGTTTTTCTAGAATAAGTCTTAGACTAAGAATCGCGTCTCTTGTGCCTGTTCCTCTTCTAAAGGCAAATCCGAAAGTACACTTTCAATCTTCGTTTCCGCTCTTTTCATAATAATGTTTGTCAGTACCTTTGATGCGTGCGATATCAGACTTAAGGGTCTGTGCTGCTCGCATTTAGTTGTGCCAGGTTTCTTTGGTAGTGCTTTTATTAAGCTTTTAGTGAAATCCTTATGTATTTCTCCTGTGTCATATATTTTGCAGACAAGTCTGTATAGTGTATCAATTGTGCCGCTGCCTGTATTTTTAAGCAGTTCTGATGAAATATTATCTATTCCTGATGTTTTATTATCTTTCAATCTTAAGATGGCAGTGTCAAATTTACTTCTCAAAATAGCAACTCCATTGTTTTCTGGATCCGATTTTGTTTCTACAGCATCATTCTCTGTTATCGTATTCTCTCCTTTGTAGAGTTCTTCCAGATATGCTTTCCATCTTTGTACAATATATTCGTCTTTGAAAAGGAGTTTTCCGTTTTGGTCTTGTATAGCACTTTTTTTAAAGTTTTATCATTGAAATTTTTATTTATTTCAGAGTATGCTGTCTTCAGCTTTCTCTGTTCAATATTTCTGTTTATTTCCATACACTTTTCTTGTAAATAGTAATCCTTTGCCTTTTTGGACTCTCTATTGATTTTGTTTCTCAGGATTCTGTAATTTCTTTTTCCCTCTTCTCTTGTAGAGTTTTTCATCGTTCTCCTCTTTTCAATCATTTTCAGGATATCTTCTGTAATCTATTCTTTCCTGGGTTGCGGTCTTATTCTTTCTACATTTCTATATTCTATATTCTTCATTTACTGTTGTGTTTATTGTAACTTTTATCAAAATCACACACCAATGTTTTTTCTTTATATCTCTTTCTTTTTTCTTCTTCTTTTAGCAGTTTTATGTTCAATTTGTTAACATTTTTCTTTTTAATTTTCTTGTATTTGAGTATGCTCTCTGCTATCACCATATTATGGTCGCCGTCTATATCAGGGCTTGCATAACTTCTGCAATCTTTTATATGGTTTTTATATCGTTCTCGGGTAAGAATATACTCAATTTGCGATCTGTGTCTATCTCTTGGAGCCTTCAAAGTATATCGGCGTCTGTTATGATGCAGGAACCATGTGTTGGCTATAAACAGTTTTTTCTTTGTATTTCTATATCTTTCATTTCTGATACCCAGACCAAATGAGCCAGCAACATTTCCTTTTCTTCCTTCTCCAATCACTGCATCCCAATCTCCCATTAGTATAACGTTTTCCTAAGCTTTTGTATCATCTAAAAGTTTTTGTATGTTTTAATACACTTCTTCAATTTCTTGTTCATTGTGGCTAGAGGTTGGCATGTATGTCCACTGGTTTGGTATCAAGTTTGACTAGAATTATTCTACCTCCACATTGCACATATCTCTTTACTATCCTACCCAGTTCTTTACGCAGAATTATTCCCACGCCTCCATGTACCAGTTTGTTATCTATTGTTCCTCCGTGGATCAGCCTGAAATCTCCAGTCCACATATCAATAGGCTTAGGCCATCTCATTTCTACGATTCCCAAGGCGTTTAGTTTCATTTTTTTCATCTCTTCTTTCAGATTTCAGATACCTGTTAAAATTATGTTAATATTATTAACGCAAACCAAAAGATTCTTATTTGAAGGGCATTTTAAGGTCATTATCAGTTAGTTAATACGTCCATTTTAATTACTTATATATATTATGTACTTGAATATTTATAATTATATACTCGTACATAAACGTTAAAGGATTACTTTACTTGAAATAGATATCACAAACAACATCAAATCTAAAGTCAGGAAAAAAATTGACAAATTGAGATATATTGATTACTTCAGTAAATTTTAAGAAGAATCCTAACTATTTTTATTCTACTTCATTACGAAGTTACAAAATTTACCTCCAATGTAGCTTTATTTGACTAGTGTTTATTCAGAAAATACATTTAATCCTCGAACGAAGGTACATATTTAAAAGAAACGTAGAAACAAATTTCATCTTTGATCAGATCACGATTGAACATCTCGGGTTACGTGATCAAGATATTCAATCTTGATCGAAGTATTTTGTTTCATAGGCGTTTCTTCGAAATTCAAATACGAGGTTGGCGCGAAAGGCACCATTTCTTACAGGCTTTGTCATACGCACGTTTCCCGGGAAAATAAGTCCCTGCGTAAAACGTTACGATCATAGATAAACTAAAATTTATTACGGGTTTTTCTCTACATGCTCGGACATGAAGATTTTATAGACCACTGGACTTCTCTTAAGCCGAGCCTCCAAGGAAAATGTTCAGGTTCCATTATATTTAGAGGACAAGAGTACTGAACCGTTCTTGTGGTAATACCTAGTCACGGAAATCTCCGGTGACCCCAAATCGTCCGGGCATGCTTGTCGTATTTCGTATTTCGTTTCAAAACAACCATATTTTAGTAGTAAATAAGAGGTATTACAGATAAAGTGGCCAAAATAAATAAAAAATTTAAAAAACGAGGTACGAGTATCTACAGTTATGTATGCTGTAGTATAATGCAAATGCAAGTATTCTGGTCAACACAGTATTACAAATTAATGTCAAATGCATCATCTTGTCGTAAATAACTTTTATGAATAGTTTAAATACAATCATGGTAATCTATATCCGTAATTATTACCCTAATTATACATATTTATCAAATTTAACATTATTTATGCATATCTAAACTTTTATTTTTAATCTTTAAATCAAAAGCCTTTACCCTAAACGTTAGTCTAAGTTTATTATTTCCATTTGTCGATTATAAATACAATATTTTGAAAACAAAGAAATGATTTTATCATCGGGAAATGAATAAAATAATGAAAAAATAAAAAATTGTTACGTTTCAAGGAAGTATCAAAAACGTATCATTTTTAGATATGTATATTATTTTTTGAACAAATTTCACAATCACATCCTAAAGTAGTTACTTATAATTCACTCACCCGTTTAACAAGACGCATAATATAATAATAATTTTTTTCGGTTTAAAAATAGCTTATTTTTTATTCATAATGTATTTTTTTAGGTTTTCTTATTTAAGGACCATTTTTAACAAGCTATGATTTATATTTATACTAATACGAAGCATTTATAAAATCAAATAATATCGAGAAAATTTTAGAAGTTTTAAAAAAATTTTGAAAGTTTTACTGTAACAGTTTTTAGTGTATTCGCAATGAACAATAATAGGTATAATGATATTCCATATAAACTTTAATATAATTTATAAAATGACGGATTTATGTTGCACTTAAAACGAGTTTAATTACTTGTGGAAAAAATTAAGAATTTGTCATGTGAAAAAATTAAGACATTATATTATCACATATTGTACAACAAAAAGTTTTTATCTAAATATATTATATTCCAAAAACTAATCGAATTCTTTAATATTATATTTATATAATTGACAACCGAGTGGATAACAAAAATAAAAAATTTTCATTTAAAAAGGCTAAAATTAAATGCTTTAGCTCGAATAGGTTATCACAATTATAATAATTTCATATTTTATCTGATTATGATTAATAACACTAATTATCAATAGGAACAAATAGTAAATATTATATAAATCACTTTGTCTACATGTCCAAATTTTTCAAAACATGTACAAGAGAGAAAGACGCGAAATCGGTCGATGCATTTTGTTTGTTGAAAACAGATGCTGTTCCCTCATTATACGCACCTGAGTGTATGTAAAATTTTGATTATGGCTAGATTTATTTTATTATTTTATAATATTAGGTCCTTACATATGAAATTGACGTTTAGTATGGGAGGAACATAAAGCCGATTTTTTTTATTATAATATATTTATTTAATCAAAGTATGTACCATTGCTATCTATGCACTTTTGCCATCTCATAGGTGGTTCATCGATCCCTTTACTAAAAAAAACATTCGGACGGGAATCAATAAAATCTTTGAAGGCGGTTTGGACTGCCCCATCGGAGTTGAATTTTTTCCTTTGCAAGAAGTTATCCAAATTTCGAAAAAAATGGTAATCTGTTGGGGCAAGGTCCGGAGAGTACGGTGGATGTCTTAGACATTCCAATTGAAGCTCCTCTAATTTGGTAGCCGTCTGTTGTGCAGTGTGTGGTCTAGCGTTATCATGAAGCAGCAGTGGCCTAGAGCGATTAACCAGCCTCGGTTGTTTAGCAGCTAGCTTTTCCATCATGGTTTGCAGTTGCTGACAATAGACATCTGCCGTAATCGTCTGGCCAGATTTAAGAAAGCTGTAGTGAACGACACCAGCACTAGTCCACCAAACGCTCACAAGTAACTTTTTTGGAGTCAATTTTCGCTTGGGGCATGGTTTGGCTGGTTCGGCAGGGTTCAGCCATTGCGATGAGCGCTTCCGATTATCGTACAGGATCCACTTTTCATCACAGGTAATGATTCGATTTAAAATCCCTTCATTATTGTGCCGGTTGAGTAATGCAACGCAGCAGTCAACGCGCGTTTGTTGATTTGCTTCACTCAATTCGTGAGGTACCCACCTTTCAAGCTTTTTCACCTTACCAATTTGCTTCAAGTGGATTAAAACAGTTTTATCACTAACACCGCAGCCTGCAGCTAACTCGGATGTGGTTTGCGATGGATCCGCTTCCACAATAGCCTTCAATTCTTCATTATCAACTTTGGTCTCCGGCCGTCCACGGGGCTTGTTCTGCAGGTCGAAATTTCCAGAACGAAAACGTTGGAACCAAAAACGCACTGTGTTTTCTTTTGCGGCACCGTCGCCATACACATCATTAATCCTTCGAGCCGTTTCTGCAGCACTGGCGCCACGGTGGAACTCGTACTCGTAAATAACGCGATATTTCAAGTTTTTCATTTTGTAAACTGAGTGACGCAAAGAAAAAAACAATTGAGGAAAAAACAAATTAATTATAATTTTCAAAACACAAATACATGAGTAAATAGCTGTATTAATTTGGATTTGGAATTCCTAAACAAAGAGAAGATATTTGAGATCAAATTTGCCAGTACGGCAAAACGCCAATTTCATATGTAAGGACCTAATATTTATTTACGATCTACAAAATTTCATTTACGATTTGAATGTATTGAGAATTTTCAGAATACTGTTGTATTGAGTAAGTTTGGGGCAGCAGCAATCTTACAATTATGTTTGGTATACATTTCTGGACATTCACTGCAAATGCACATTGTAATAAACTGAACATTATTTACAATAATTTAGAAAATATAACCATTAATCGAGAGGCCGCGGCCAAAAAAATCGTATTTAGTGTCCTGGGCGGCGCAAAGTTTTAATGAATATTTATTTATACGCATAATATGTTTTATATACACATAAAAAATACTTCATTGTCTAGAATCCGTACTAAGGAAATAAATAAATATTAAATATTAATAAAGTTATAATGTTTTAAATTTGCAATAAATTTTTACGTTTTTTGTTGACTTTAAAACACTTTTTATTTATATAAAGAGATGATTTTAAACAGTATATTCAATTTATTTCCGTATTTTGAGGCTTTCCTCACTAAATAAAAGTTAGCTTTTTTAATAAAAACACCTTAATTTATTGTTTAAAACTAAAAATTCCTAAGTATGAAATGTGCCAATAAATGAAGCCGTTGCCAACGGCATTATGTTTTATAATTACGGTCTGTCTATTTATGCTTATATTAGGTCCTTACATATGAAATTGGCGTTTTGCCGTACTGGCAAATTTGATCTCAAATATCTTCTCTTTGGTTAGGAATTCCAAATCCAAATTTATACAGCTATTTACTCATGTATTTGTGTTTTGAAAATTATAATTCATTTGTTTTTTCCTCAATTGTTTTTTTCTTTGCGTCACTCAGTTTACAAAATGAAAAACTTAAAATATCGCGTTATTTACGAGTACGAGTTCCACCGTAGCACCAGTGCTGCAGAAACGGCTCGAAGGATTAATGATGTGTATGGCGACGGTGCCGCAAAAGAAAACACAGTGCGTTTTTGGTTCCAACGTTTTCGTTCTGGAAATTTCGACCTGCAGAACAAGCCCCGTGGACGGCCGGAGACCAAAGTTGATAATGAAGAATTGAAGGCTATTGTGGAAGCGGATCCATCGCAAACCACATCCGAGTTAGCTGCAGGCTGCGGTGTTAGTGATAAAACTGTTTTAATCCACTTGAAGCAAATTGGTAAGGTGAAAAAGCTTGAAAGGTGGGTACCTCACGAATTGAGTGAAGCAAATCAACAAACGCGCGTTGACTGCTGCGTTGCATTACTCAACCGGCACAATAATGAAGGGATTTTAAATCGAATCATTACCTGTGATGAAAAGTGGATCCTGTACGATAATCGGAAGCGCTCATCGCAATGGCTGAACCCTGCCGAACCAGCCAAACCATGCCCCAAGCGAAAATTGACTCCAAAAAAGTTACTTGTGAGCGTTTGGTGGACTAGTGCTGGTGTCATTCACTACAGCTTTCTTAAATCTGGCCAGACGATTACGGCAGATGTCTATTGTCAGCAACTGCAAACTATGATGGAAAAGCTAGCTGCTAAACAACCGAGGCTGGTTAATCGCTCTAGGCCACTGCTGCTTCATGATAACGCTAGACCACACACAGCACAACAGACGGCTACCAAATTAGAGGAGCTTCAGTTGGAATGTCTAAGACATCCACCGTAGGGATGGGTCGTCGACGAAACGAGACCGTCCACGTCTATCCATCGACGAGACGATCAACTAGTTGAATTCGTCAACTAATTGACGCGTCAACTTCGTTACGCGGACGTCGCGGACGTTCTATCTAAACATCGGGACGATGGTCAACTGTCTACGGTTCAACGCGACGCTTCTCGACGGCTGAACCGTTGGCTATTTTTATGACGTTAATTTTTAAAATTTAAAGAAGTTCGAAGGAATATAGTTTCCGGGAAAGTAAAACCGCTATTTGTGCTTATATGTAATAAGAAATATTTTATTATTTATTTGTTTACGCACATTATAGGCTTTTACATATTGTTTTATATACTTCTTTCTATATATAACAAAGAAAGAAGTAGGAATACACAGCAATATCAGGTGTTAGCAGTAAAATATAAATATAAACTACATATATAAGTAGTGAAAGTATTGGGTATAAGCATTAAAATGTGAGTAAATAAAATGGAAGGAAACAATGATTTTGCGTAATAAAGGCATAAAACCAGTCATGAGGTGCGGTAAAAAATACTTTACATTTATTTATTATCTATAAATTTATAAATAAATACATAATTTAAAAATAATTTACATTTGAGATGTTATATAGAAATTTATTGAAGAATACATCTTTCAAAGTCAGGCTTTCACTTTGTGGTGACATTATTAATAAATAAATATATCTGTATTATTTGTCAACTTTAGTTTAAGGCTCAATATGAGAAAAGGAACATTGTTCCCGAAACATGTAAAAAACCAATAAAAAGTGGTGTAAACAAAATTATAATAGATTTATTTTTTTATCCATAAAGTTGAAAATAGGGAATTTTTAATAAAAATTAATTAAACCTAAAGTCAAGATTATATTACATATATAATAATTAATGTTGGACTCCTGAATAAGGACCATAGTTAGGTATAGAAAATTTTATTCCGTACAAGTTTGTTTATCATTTATATGCTAAAGTTGAAAAGTAAGGAAATAACACAATAATTAAATTTTAGCATCCCTTTTCAGGTAAATATAAGAAGTCGAGATCGATCGAATAAAATATTGATTTTAGAAAAATATCTAGCCGGCCTGTTAATTAATATTAGTTCAATAAAAAATAAAATAATTAAACAGAATTGTTTTATTTTATACAGCGTAAAATTAGGAATTCACCGAATCGTCGCACGTGACATCACAAAAAATCAAGTAAAAAAATAATAGATAATAGCTTATTAAGCCTATCTCGCCCTACGCATGTATTCAAATTTCAAATCTCTAGTCATAGTTCGTGTACACAGATCTGCACTCTATGGTAGTGTACTTTAGAGTTGAAATCAAATTACCCGTCGAGCCGTCTATGACGTCTATGGCATCTACAAGTCGACAGCGAGAGATGAGAGAGAAATAAACGGAGACGTTTTGTCATGCTTTCGCTCGTTGCTTTGTAATCTCGAATCGTCCACCGACCACGGCGTCCGCTGTCCACCGTCTACGAATTCAACTAGTCCATGCGATAAACGTAAACGGTCGACGCGTCGATGCAACGTCAACGGTTGATTTCAACTAGTCCGTCCATTCAACGCCCATCCCTAATCCACCGTACTCTCCGGACCTTGCCCCAACAGATTACCATTTTTTTCGAAATTTGGATAACTTCTTGCAAAGGAAAAAATTCAACTCCGTTGGGGCAGTCCAAACCGCCTTCAAAGATTTTATTGATTCCCGTCCGAATGGTTTTTTTAGTAAAGGGATCGATGAACTACCTATGAGATGGCAAAAGTGCATAGATAGCAATGGTACATACTTTGATTAAATAAATATATTATAATAAAAAAAAAATCGGCTTTATGTTCTTCCCATACTAAACGCCAATTTCATATGTAAGGACCTAATATTTTCTTAATTATTGTAAATAATGTTTAGTTTATTACTGTTATATAAGTATAAAGGTTCTATCTAAGTATTGCCCTAAAAATTGCAGTCTACAATATACATTCTGATATAAATGAATAATAAAAACCCACATTTTCGTAAAAAAAAAGCCGAAATATGAATTTGCAGTGAATGTGCCCTGCCTTAAGTAAATAAAAAATATTAACGTTCGTTTTAGCAGACGTTACAATTATTGTTAAACGAATATTGATTCGGCCAGTACACATATTTCTTTAATATTGTTTGACATTAATCTTTATTAAATTTAATTACGTTAACTCAATCATTGACATTTCCAACTCTTGTTCGTAATTAATTTGAATACTTTTGTTAAAATTTTCATCAGCCCTTTTATTATCCTAATCCACATTTTAACACGAAACTCTAGGTTTGGTTTTAAAAGGAGGAGTGATAAATGAGTTCATTTTGTACCATGGATTAAGGTTTTGGATCGTGTAGGACCAGCCTAATGGTGTTTGAACATGGAGCGAGAGAAACAAGGTTCTACAGAAAAGCACCTGAGCTGAATTGTAATTGTTTGATAAGACTCCAATAAGAACCCCATTATTCAGGTAGTCAGAGCTGATTAAGTTTACGTGAGGAAACGTACGTCGTGTTTACATTGGCATGATTCGGGAATTTCGATTTTATTGTGTACTTATTCGTTTATGTCTTGACTGAAAATTTAGCTACAGTTTTTCGTTTAATCATATACAGTGAAGGGTTGGATTGTGAGACGAGCAAAAAAATTTAATGTAAGTATTTTAACTTGACAAACGAGCGAGGTTTTGGTATACGAGTAAACTGTCGTCTGTACGTAACGTAATCACTACTGAGCCGATGTCTGTCTCGCTTACGGGAAACGGTGCATTTTTTTAAAAATAAACACAATCGGAATGAGACTGTAGCTGTGTGAGTGATGAATTTGTTTGAAGAAAATGGAATGTAACATTTCTGCAAAATTCTCAAAAGAAGGCAAAAATTAATATTATTGGATAAATTCACTTTTAAAATTTCACAAAAAGAAAAAGATTCCAGTGAAACAAGAGATGGAATCGATTACCTTAATGATAGTGAAAATAGTGAATAAAAATATAAACTTATCCAATATAAAAGGGTACTTAGAATTACTCATTTTCAAATTAATATGTTTGGGTTATTGAACGAATTATGTGAATGACTATAACAAATAACAGGTATACAATTAGCTACTCTAGCACAGGGTACGCCTAGCTGAGTAGTAGCAATCCACAAAATATAATTAAAATATGTGTATTTAGATAAGTAATATTGTACATATAATTATATACATTATTATGATCACATATTAATGTTTAAAATAAATTGTATAACAAGGATTTTATAAATAAATAAAAATATACGATTAGGTACTCTGGATTACGAATACGTTCCCGGAATGAATTATTCCCACAATCCAAAGCTTTACTGTTAATTTGTACCTGTAGTTACATATTTCCTAGATGTAGTTTCATGGTATGTACCCAAATTGTACCTAATAATAATTTAAGAATTACACTTTTCTGATTTAAATAAACTTCTTTTGACATTATGCTGTTTTGTTTCGTTTTCGATAAAACAATTTCTATGACTTACTTATTAATTTCACTTAAAATACGATGTCGATGAAATATGCTAAATATAACTTAACTTTTTAATGGAGAATTCCCGAGGCCTTGAACATTGAAATTTTCTGGTACCTACTTACGATATGGTATTTTCTCCAATAGGCAGCATTTAAAAAGTCCTAATAAAACTGTGTATAAACTTAATATAACTGTGTTCTATTTATTTGATAGTTTTAGATAGAGGACTAATAAAAGAACATAGGTTTTATCGGAACGGGCAAAGGTTGTGAAACCTGATTTGAATATTTAGTTTAGTCAATAGTTTGCAGTTCTGATTTAACGAGGAGAGAGAATATGGACGAATGTATTCGAGCTGGAATGTTATTTCGTGTGGAAAAATCGGCGGAGACGAAAGAGTAAATATTTACGGAAAAACAAACTAGAAAGTTCATAAATTGGACTGTAATCTACCAAGAAAATCGCGGCAAAAATCAAGAGAAGATAATACATTCCTACATTAGAAACTAGTGAAATAGAATGGGTATTATAATACAACTAGCTGTTCGTACCCGACGTTGCACGGGTTAAGGATTAAGTATAAAATAAATAAATAAGTAAGAAAATAAATTTATAAGGGGAAATCAAAGGTTCTATTGTTCGTGGCTCATTTTCTAATTCAATGTTTTTTCTAAAACATCAATTTCGCAAGTGTCATTAGATATTCAAAAAAATAATTAATGGTAGATATTATGCTCAGTGAAAATAATGACAGCAAAATTTTCTTTGGTGTCATTTTATTGTAGAACTGGCTGTAACCCATCAAAAATGAGCATAGTTTTACATTTCGGCTCCCAAGGAATAAGTATTTATTTATTTTATTTAAAAAAAATCGTAAAAAAAGTTCCCAAAAACGTGTTTAAAAAAATTTAAAAAATAATTTTTTTTTCGAAATTTTTTTACTATAAAAAAGTTACGGGCGTTACACGGACAGATCGATAGACAGACAACGAAATTATTATAATTGGGATGTGAAAATCCTACTTTTATTTTACTGGCACAAAATAATAACGATGAAGGTATTATTGATAGTATTGTCAACTGCTGGTGCACAAGAATCCAATTGTAGAATACAGATATCAGTTACTGTATGTTCTCATGAAACTTTATCGTTTCTACTCTACACTTCTCCTATTCTATTCTAGTTTTTTATCAGCTATTATATTCAATAATATGTACTTGTTTTCTGAACATATATATGTATAATATCTATAAAATTAATTAATTTTGTATAATACGAAATAAAAAAGAAAAGAAAAATTAGAAAAAAAATGATGAAGAAAGAAAAGAAAAAAGGAAAAAGAAAGAAAAATAAAAAATATTAATAAAAAAGTTATGGACGTTGCAGGAAGTTACGGACAGACAGACAGACAACAAAATTATTATTATTGGGATTTTGTCTTCATTTTTGTTGTAAAGCTACCCATCTCAGCGTAGGTTTATACTAGTGAGGCTCGTTTCCTTATGTGTATATATAATATTTAAGTTCAAGATAAAAAAAAAAAGATTTCTGACGAAGCGACAAATGTTTTGTAATAATTATTCCGCCAGAAATTTAGTAGGCAAGCAATTAACACACCCTTCTATTAGTATGAAAATTATCTTATGTGTATACATCCCCGTATTGGCGTGCTCATTCTAAGTAGATTAACATTATGTCAAATTGTCACAGTAATAAGTGGTTATAAAAATACAACCAAATATATATTTACATATTTGACTAGCTAACTTTATCCCGATTTGTTAGAGCCAATAAAAACAGTATGCCAATTTACACAAAAAAGCCAAATATATATTTTTCTAATAACGCGCATTCATTTAAATCAAATACATTAAATTATCAGATGAAGGAAAACTAGATGAATATTATTAAAATAAAAGTTCAAATGACTAAATTCACTAATGTGGATTTTTGGTCCGGAAAAACTAATTTTCCTTCCATCTTTGTTCACTGCTCCAACATTTTTTTATGAGTTCAATTTTATGTCTGTAAAAGGCAATAAAAAGTTTACAAATCTCTTCCTTTCCAAAATATGCTACTTTTATAAAATTATTCCTTGTATCGTGATTCGATTCAACTATCCCTGTTCACTGTCAGATGGCGCTGACTCGGGAAGTCAGGCTGATCTTTCCACCCTCGCTGTTCATCCCTTCAGAGATTAAGATATGAAAAATGGAGTAGGTATCAAGAACACATAAAGCTGACGCCGACAATTGCAAGAACTAAATTGTATAGTGTTACGCGCCAAACGTCACATCGCAGGGCAGCCACCACAAGATACAAAAAATGGTCACTAAGGGTGGTGGCTATGGAACCAGGGCGGAAGGGGCACACTATTCTTTTGAATCTCTAACGGATACATACACCGGTGTACCGCCATATTGTTGTATTTTGTGTATATTGGAAATAAAAAGAAGAATACTCCAGTCCAATCTGTGTTATCAATAATTTTCACCTCTGCCCGTAATAATTCAGAAGTGGGATTTGTCAATAATTTAAAAAAAAGACAAAACTATTAAAGGTGAAATCGCGATAACAAACCCACGCGCTGCGTTATCTCCACGTGTTTGTGTTGCCGCGCGAGGGCCTTGTTGATATTTTTGTTTATATGACTATAATTTTGACATTTCGTATTCGAGACCTTTTTTTTTGTGTGATTATATCGTGTTATTGTGTGTTGGTGACTGTCTTTTATTAAACTTTCTGTTGACTTTTCGTATTTATCGTGTCATGAAGCGTCACGCGCGAGGATCTCGCGAGGCCCGTAAATCGAGGGCGGAAGACGTTGACGTAGAGAGCGAGTCGAGCTCTAGCAACGAGTCCGCCGGTGTTTTATTGAAACGGCTCATGAAAGACAAGTTGAAGGGCATGGTGGAAGCGTACCTCTCGCGCGCCGAACTGCCGGGGGTAGCGCCGCGCATGAGAGGCGATCAACTCATCCCGAGGTTTGACCCCGAAAACAAAACATACAATGTTAATGCGTGGCTACAAAAAATTGACCAGCTGGGAGCCATACACAATTGGGACGAGTACACCAAGTCCTTTTATATGCAGTCCAAGTTGGGTGGCGAGGCCAAGGAGTGGTTCAATCGACTTGAGGACTACGATCTCTCTTGGGCGGAGTGGAAGGACCGCCTAACAAAAGCTTTTCCGCGGCACCACGAATTTGGGGAATCGCTGGAGGAGCTCGTGGCCCGTAAGAAGATGACAGACGAGTCCATGACGCATTATTTCCATGCCAAGATGACATTGCTCCACCGGTGCCGGATCGATGGTCAGGATGCGGTTTCGTGCATCATTCGGGGACTGCCAGTAGAGCTGCAGGCAAACGCCAAGGCAGTCCAGTGCTCAAACCCGCAGGAGCTGTATACGGGGTTCCTGTCGTCATTGGACAGCTACAGGGCGCCTCTCAATGTAAGAGGGCACACTTCAGCATCACTGGTAGGGGTCCGGCCCATTCATAGTCATCGAGACGCGAGGCGAGATCGGGATGTGAGGCGAGACACCAGACGAGAACGGGATGTTCAGCCCCTGAGCCGGACATTCCAATGTTACAACTGCGGGAGACGAGGGCACTCTTCCAAGGAGTGCCGGCAGCCAGATCAACGTAGCTGCAATGGTTGCGGAAGACGAGGGCACCTCTTGAAGGACTGCCGGATGAAAAAGAAACCTGAGGAGGTAAAGGTAGGAAAAAACGATGTCTTGCTGGTGGGATCAATGGATGCTGCATTCTACAAGGTAGCCAAAATAAATCACCGTCATGAGGTAAGGGCATATTTGGACAGTGGCAGCCAAATGAATATACTGTCAATGAAAGCAGCAATCACTCTCGAGCTGAGGATTGAGGAGAAGCATGAACCACTAGTCGGGTTTGCTGGGGGCATCACCTTATCACTGGGGGAAGTTGTTTTTAGATTACAGATTGACGGTGTTGAACTAGACACAAGCGCTCTGTTATCAGATGTGGAGATGAAGGGAGCCGATTTGATTATTGGACAGCCGATTCTCAACCACCCGGGAGTTACTTTCATTGTGAACCAGGGGACGGCTCGGGTGGAGTATAATGTGGAGGACCACCTGGAAAAAGTACAGGTTTGTGAGGAGCCTCGCATCACAGTTCAATTGAGTGAAGATGTAACGGTGGAGGCGGGAGACAGTGTGCATGTTTTAGTAGAGATTGTCGGAGGTGAAGGGTCCACAGTCTGCACGAAGCCTCGATACTTTGAACTGGGAGAGACAAGCTACATGCTACCCGCGACCATTGTGAGTGGACGGAGGGGCCTCATATCAGTCTCCAATATGGGGAAAAATCCTGTTCAGTGGAAAGCGGGACAGAGGATCACCCGAGCAGAGCGGTGTAGTGAGCATATTACTCAGGGTCAACAAACTGCAGTTGAACCCAATGAGACAGGTGTTGGAACGGTAGGTGTGGGATCTGAGGTAAGAGAGCCGATCATTTTAACATTGAGTGTAGGGGACATTGAAGTAGGAGATGTGCCAGCCGAAAGTAAGAATGAGTTATTGAAAGTATTGAATAACCACATGAGAGTGTTTGCAAAGCATGAGTATGATTTGGAGACCACTGATCTAACTGAGATGACGATTAACTTAACATCTACAAAACCTATCTACCATAAGCCTTACAGATTATCATTTGCAGAAAACCAAGTAGTGAGGTCTAAAGTAAATTCCTTGTTAGAGGCCAAAATTATTCGCGAATCAAACTCAAATTATGCCTCACCTGTGATTCTCGTAAAAAAGAAATCAGGCGATTATCGACTTTGTGTAGACTATCGAGCCCTAAATGCCATCACGGTAAAAGATCGTTTCCCATTACCTCACATTGAGGATCAATTGAATAAACTAGGATGTAGTAAATACTTCTCAAGTCTGGATTTAGCACAGGGATACCATCAGGTACCGATTGCTAAAGAGTCTATCAGTAAGACGTCATTTGTGACACCTGATGGCCAGTACGAATATGTGAGAACGCCATTTGGACTAGCCAATGGCCCGGCAGTGTTTCAACGTTTGATTAATAGAGTACTAGGAACCATGAAGGACGAAAGAGTTCTCGCATTCATGGACGATATTCTGATACCATCAGCAGATATCCCTGAAGGCATCCGGTTATTAGACAGGGTTCTCACACGACTAAGAGCGGCTCACTTAAAACTTAACTTGGGTAAATGTTCATTCTTGAAAACTAGTATTAGTTATCTGGGACATGAAGTAAAAGCTGGGGAAATTAGGCCGGGGAATCAGAAAATTGATGCCGTTCTAGATTTCCAGAGACCTGCTAATGTTCATCAAGTTCGCCAGTTTATTGGACTTGCGAGTTATTTTCGAAAGTTTGTCCGTGATTTTGCTATTATTGCTCAACCATTAACATCCCTTACAAGAAAACACACTGTCTGGGTTTGGGGGGACATGCAAGAAGATTCATTTCAAAAATTAAAAAACACTCTCACTTCTAAGCCGGTATTAGCTCTCTATGATCGGACCCTAGAGACGGAAGTGCACACTGATGCATGCAAGAATGGGTTAGGGGGAATATTATTGCAGAAACAAACAGACAATTGTTTAAAACCTGTATATTATTTTAGCCGTGTCACTACAAAAGAAGAGAGATATTATCATAGTTATGAATTGGAAACCCTCGCGGTGGTAGAATCTTTAAAGCGTTTCAAAATATATTTGGTGGGGTTGCGGTTTAAAGTAGTAACAGACTGTGTGGCAGTAAAGTCTACCTTGACTAAACGAGACATGATACCACGAATAGCGAGATGGTGGCTCAGTATTCAGGATTTCGATATGGAGATTGAATACAGACCAGGGGACAAAATGAAACATGTTGATGCATTGAGCCGTAATCCTATTGAATTGCCATCCACCGACCTAACCACCCTTAACATTTGTTCGATTAATCACGCTGACTGGTTTCTGACCTTACAATTGCAAGACTCTAAATTGCAATCGATAATACGTCTACTTCAAAAGGGTGAGGCCGATAGTGGTTTGGTGAAAGATTTTCAGTTCAAAGACGGGCGCTTATATAGAAAAACATTAAATGGCAATAGGCTGGTTGTACCCTCGGGGGCCCGTTTTAATATAGTACGCAAGTATCATGACGATATTGGTCATATTGGGTTAAAACGTTGTGATGCAAGAGTTAAGAGCGAGTACTGGTTTCCAAAAATGACTCGTTTTATACGTAAATATGTGAATGCTTGCCTAGAGTGCTCCTACAACAAGGGCAATTATGGAAAGCAAGAAGGCAAACTCCATCCCATTCCAAAGCCTGAGGAACCTATGAAGTGTGTACATGTCGATCACTTGGGTCCATTTAATCAAACTAGGCGTAGATTTAAATATCTACTAGTGCTGGTTGATGCCTTCACTAAGTTTGTAATCGCAAAACCGACAAAAACAGTGGGTTCGATGGAAACGATCAGACTATTAGAAGAAGTGTTTGCATATTTTAGTACCCCATCGCAGGTAATAACGGATCGTGGTAAAGCTTTTACAAGTAGATATTTTAAAGAATTAGCAATCAGGAAACAATTTAGACATACAATGAATGCAATTGCCACCCCACGAGCAAACGGTCAAGTAGAACGGATAAATCGAACGATCTTGGATGCTATGCGGACGAGTGTGAGCGATCAGAGTAGATGGGATGAAGTCGTACCGAACATCATTCAAGGCATTAACAACACTATCAATGAGTCAACTAAGGTATCTCCTTTCGAACTCATGTTTAGTTTTAAAAGCAAATTGCTTCCAGATATGGAAACAAGCAGTCGTCAGCTGTCAGTAGAAACCTCACGGCAGAAGGCTCGAGATAACTTGAAGAAAGTGGCGATGCGAATGAAAGAACGATATGATAAAAGAAGGAAACCAGCCAGGAGTTACAGAATAGGTGATTTGGTCTTGTGGAAGGGTTCACCGGCATGTATTATGAGTGGAGTGAATAAGAAACTGGATGGAAGGTACTCAGGGCCTTATAGAGTGACAAGTGTTTTAGGAAATGATAGGTATAAGATAAAGAGTGTAAAGGGTATGCGTGGATACAAAAACTTTACCGCTGTCGTTGCAGCTGATGCAATGCGGTTATACGCTCCATTAAACGAAGGCACATCTGAATCAGACGATAGCAGCGGAGATTTGAGGGATCGAGAGGACCTTATTGACCTACTAGAAGGTTAAGACAGTGTTTGAGAACTCCCTTTCAGGTTGAGCATTTGAGAACTCCCTCAAAGGTTGAGAATTTGAGAACTCCCTTTTAGGTTGAGCATTTGAGAACTCCCTCAAAGGTTGAGAATTTGAGAACTCCCTTTCAGGTTGAGCATTTGAGAACTCCCTCAAAGGTTGAGAATTTGAGAACTCCCTTTCAGGTTGAGCATTTGAGAACTCCCTCAAAGGTTGAGAATTTGAGAACTCCCTTTCAGGTTGAGCATTTGAGAACTCCCTCAAAGGTTGAGAATTTGAGAACTCCCTTTCAGGTTGAGCATTTGAGAACTCCCTTTCAGGTTGAGCATTTGAGAACTCCCTCAAGGGTTGAGAAGTTTGAAATCTCCCTTCAAGATTGAGTGTTTGAGAAACTTCCTTAAGATCAAGCACTGAGAGAGCTCCCACGAGGGTTGAGCACGGAGGAATGTGGAGACAAAACGTAGAGAAGAGACTTTCTCATGAGGTTAAGAGTCTAGGGCGACTCCAATTGGAAGAGGTAATAAAGCCATGTATAATTTAGTATTTTTTCTAGGAATAAGAGGGAGGTCCTGTTGGGTGGACCCAACGACATTCAGGCTGGGAGAGTGTTACGCGCCAAACGTCACATCGCAGGGCAGCCACCACAAGATACAAAAAATGGTCACTAAGGGTGGTGGCTATGGAACCAGGGCGGAAGGGGCACACTATTCTTTTGAATCTCTAACGGATACATACACCGGTGTACCGCCATATTGTTGTGTTTTGTGTATATTAGAAATAAAAAGAAGAATACTCCAGCCCAATCGGTGTTATCAATAATTTTCACCTCTGCCCGTAATATAAGCTTAGATAAAATAGAACCCTTATACCGTTGATGCCAATGGTCTTTTGAATGTACATGTGTCTTGTCACTTTGAAAGTGAAAATGCATTACAAATGCCTAAATGCAACGCACCTATGTACTTTTATTTAGTCGCGCGCCATTAATAATTTTGTATATTGATCATCTCATTCTGTTATCATGTCTTCTTTTATATGGAGTCAGTGGTAGAGGAAATAAGAGGCATATATATTTTTTCACAGGAGTCATAAAATATCTCGGCGGTTGACCTATAGTGTGAACGGTTGTAAGCAAGCATGGTTTAAAATGCCTGTGCGTGATTAAATTCCCTGTAAAAACCACTGCAGAAAGCAAATTGACCCAAATAGTATCAAGTAGCAGAAATATAACACTTGGTAAATTGCATATCCCTGTAATACACACCACAACTGCTAAGCATCATTATACACTTAGGGCCGGTTGTTTCAAGTTGGATTAAAGTAAGCTTTGTTTTAAAGCATAGATTTTTACGTTCTCCACCAATCAGACGATCCGTTTTCGTAAAAATCTATGCTTTAATCGACCGCTTACTTTGATCGAACTTGAAACAACCGGGCCTTAGAGGTGTGAAATGGTTTAATGAATTACCTGTTAAAATAAGGATTGAAAAAAATTGAGGCCTTTAAGAAAAATATTGAAAAATATCCTCGGAGCTAATTAAATTTTTATTTTATTATATATTTGTAATCTACTTGCTTATTACTTAATTGTGTATACATTTTATTATATAATTCTTTAGAACATTTCTTTAATAATGATAGTTTTAAATTTTAATATTATTTATACTGCACACTGTTATTATCTTTGCTAAGAATTTTCTATTATTTTTCTCTTTACTATATTCATTTTTAAATTTTTTGCTTATTAGTTTATTTTACTGTTGTCTCACATTATTGCATTATGATTATCGCATGTTAGTTACTAGCTGTGCCCGCGCGGCTTCGCACGCTTAGATTTTTAGTACACTGTTTGGATTATCATAGAACTTTCTCGAACCTTCTCTTTCCAGAACTTTCAAGAAATTTATCGAATGTACAGGAACCTTCTAGACACACCGACACATTCCGCCACTCAGTTTAGAACCTTATAGAACTTTCGGAAATTTTCTAGAACCTTCTCCCAGAACTTTCTAGAGCAGGTTTTTCCGGAACCTTCTAGACTCACTGACACAGTCGGCGCGCCTATTTTGAAACAATCTGAAGCATTTGCGGCCTTCCCATAACAAAACAATGTGCTAGAAAGCACATTTTCGTCACCCACGCACAGCTACCCCCACCAAACTCGCATATTTTCGATGTGACACCAAGGGCTATCCACCACCATAACCACCGGTGGGTGGTTGTGGAGAAAACTCGACGGGTAGGGAAGCACGGGTTTCTTATATATATATATATATATATATATTGATTTTTCTTATATATAGGTACATAGTATATACTACTTACTATTTAATATATTTAAAATATAATGATACTCCTCCTACTCACAAGTTATATTACTCATGTAGAAGAGAAATACCATTGTAAAAACTGTCACTATCTTTATTGTAAAAAAAGTATTTATCTAGTCAATAAAAAAAAATGAAAGAACATACCACAATTTTATTAGTTATTATTTTATTATTCACTTTAAACTTTTCTATTTGTATGTGCCCTCACTATTAATACAAAGGTGTGAGGAGCAGGGACCCCTATTTTCTGTTAGGCAGGATAGCACTGGGTGTTAAACAAAAAATATTTATTTTAAAATTTATTATTTTATATCATTACCCAGAATACTGCAATATTCATTATGGGGAGAAAAATGCTTGAAAATAATTGGATACTGTCAATCTTTTACATATACGAAAAAGTTCCAGAAATTTATTGATATTCTGTTTCATTGCCAATCCCTTCTTAATTAAAATTATTTTCGACCGTACAAAACAGGTTAAATTAATACTTAAATTATTTCATTATACTTTATCTACAGTAGATCTTTGACATTCGGATGCATTTCATTTGAAAATATAAATAAGTATTCAATAATAAACATAAGGGTTCAAAATAATATTCAGATAATTTTGATTTTTAATTCTCATTGCCTAGCATTCTAATTTTTCCACATTGCACTCCTTATTGTCTCGGAAGATTTGTGACTCACCAATATATTGTGAACACGGATGCCAGAGCAATGAGTGGAACACAACTTATTTTTTTTATAAGTCAGTAATCTTATTTTTGAGTGATATTACTTTCTCAACAATTTTCTGGTGATTTTTTTTATATCGAGTTTTTTTAGTCTTTAATAATAGTCAATTTGGTGTCCTATTAATTAATAAACCAAAATGTCAAGCACGGTGACATGTTAAATAATTTGACTTAGTGAAAAAAATGACATGTTAAGTACATACTTAAGGGCCGGTTGTTTGATTAGGAGTAAGAAAAAAGCATTTTTGCATTTTCTACCAATCAAAACAGCCTTTTTCATAAAAAAACTATGCTTTTTGCTTAACTATTACTCTAACTAACGGGTGTCATAGGCCATTAGCGAGATTTCCCCCTGATACATTTTCTTTGCAAAACTGTACTGCTTGACCAATTTGACCCAAATTTTGTATACTTATTCTTTAGAACCCGGCAGGTAACAAAGGCGACATTTCCCCCTCCCCCGTTACCCTTCCCCCTGATAGATTTTACATGCAAATCTGTACTGTTCGATCTGACCCAAATTTTGCATACTTATTCTTTAGGACCCGGCGGGTAATATATGCGACATACCCCTTCCCCTCCTGATATATTTTCTGTACAAATCTACACCGTTTGACCGATCTGATCCAAATATTGCACACATATTTTTTGGGACCAGGCGGGTAATATAGGTGACATTCTCCCTCCCCTTTACCTCATCCTCTCCCCCTGATATATTTTCTGTACAAATCTACACCGTTTGACTGGTCTAACCCAAATTTTGCATACTTATTCTTATGGACTCGGCGAGTAACAACAGTGGCGTATCTTCCCTCCCTCTTTACCCCACCCCTCCCCCCAATATATTTTCTACATCTGATCCAAATTTTATATACATTTTTCTGAGGACCCGGCGGAAAACATAGGCCACATTTCCCTCCTGGACATCCAAATGGAAAAATTGTTTCTATTAGAGGCTTTGCAAAACTTTTTTTTCCCCCAAAACTTATTTTTAACTTAATCCTTAACCCGTGCGACGGTACGAACAACTAGTTTTTTATAAATTTGAGAAAGTTGACCAAAGGTCATATAAAAACATATGTATGTGGCTGAAGTTGTTAGTAAGAATGCCATGACAATAGGTAAATCTGTGACTATGCGTAAAATACACTGATATACAAAATTATGCTTTTTGAATACTACCTGAACTAAAGAAGGTGATTCTTATAGAATTTTGCCTTATTCCAAATGTGCTTTCTATATTTTTATAGCACGTAAGATTTTTGAGTAAAATGCGTTCGAAATTTCAGAAATATTTTGTTTTTTTAGGAATAATACAGGGTATCTCAATGCTAGTAGCAAAAATTTTGGAGGAGTCTTTTCCATTCAATTTTGAATATAAAATGTCGTCTCGGTTCAATACCAACACTAAATTAACTAATGCTGGCACCGGTATGAATGATTTTATTTAAAATTAATGTTTCTGCAAATTATGAGATTACATGCGTATTACCAAACTTGCGAAATTAGTTGTTTAGGCTCTTTGTTCAGTCTGACTATAAAATCACTTTTTTCTGTTCTTTCTTATGTATGTTTTAGCCTTTACTTTTTATCTCTATGTTTGTTGTGTTCACATTTAAGTGATGAAAAGCATTTAAACTATCAATATATATATATATATATATATATATATATATATATATATAGATATATATATATATATATAATATATATATAAAAAGAAACCCGTGTTTCCCTATCCGCCAAGTTTTCTCCACAACCAGATACTACCACCCCCTAGTGGTTATAGTGGTGGATAGCCCTTGGTGTCCCATTGAAAATGTGCGAGTTTGGTGGGGGTGACTGAGCGTGGTTGGAAGTGGGTGACGAAAATGTGCATTCTAGCACATTGTTTTATTATGGGAAGGCCGCAAATACTTCAAATTGTTGCAGAATGGGCCCGCCCTGTGTCGGTAAGTCTAGAAGGTTCCGGAAAAATCCGCTCTAGAAAGTTCTGGAAGGAGAACGTTCTAGAACATTCCCAAAAGTTCTATAAGGTTTCAAACTAAGTGGCGAAGTGTGCCGGTGAATCAAGAATGTCCAGTAAAGCTCTAGAAAGTTCTGGAAGGAGAGTGTTCTAGAAGATTTCCGAAAATTTTATAAGGCTCCAAACTAAGAGGTGAGTCGAGAAGGTTCTAGAAAGTTTGATAAAGGTTTATAAAATTCTGGTGGCAGAGTGTGTCTGTGTTTCTATAAGGTTCCAGACTGTTTGATAAAGTTCAAGAATGTTCTGGATGGAGAACGTTCTAGAAGATTCACGAAAGTTCTATAACGTTCCAAACAGTATGGCGGAGTGCGTCTGTGAGTCTAGAAGGTTCCAGAATGTTCGATAAAGCTCTAGAAAGTTCTGGAAAAATAACATTCTAGAAGATTATTAAAAGTTCTGTAAGGTTCCTAAGTGAGTAGCGGAGTGTGTTGGTATGTCCAGAAGGTTCCAGAACGTTAACAAAGGTTTTCGAATGCTTTACAAGTTTCTGGAAGCAGAAAGTTCAAGAACATTCTACAAGGTTCCAAACTGAATGGTGGAGTGTGCCGGTGAGTCTAGATGATTCTAGAATGTTCGATAATGCTTTTGACAATTCTGGAAGGAAAAGGTTCTAGAAGATTCCCGAAAGTTCTATAAGATCATAAACTGAGTGGGAAGGTGTGTCAGTGAGTCTAGAACAGAAGGTTCATGATGTTTCTCGATTGCTTTAGAAGGTTCTGGAAAAAAACGTTCGAGAAGGTTCTCTAAGGTTCCAAACTGACTGGCGGACTGTGTCGGTGAGTCTAGAAGATTTCAGAACATTCGATAAAGCTGTAGAAAATTCTGGAAGGAGAACGTTCTAGAAGATTAACAAAAGTTCTATAAGGTTCCAGACAAAGTGACGGAGTGTATCTGTGACTCTATAAGGTTCCAGAACGTTTGATGAAGTTCTAGAATGTTCTGGAAGGAGAATGTTGTAGAGGATTCTTTATTCTTCTAAAGGATGTTCTCTTACATTCCAAACAGTGTGGCGGAGAGTGATTGAGTCTAAAAGGTTCCAGAATGTTTATAAAGGTTCTCAAATGCTTTAGAAGATTATAGAAAGACAAAGTTCAAGAAGGTTCTAAAAGGTTCCAAACAGAGTAGCAGAGTGTGTCGGTGAACTTAGCTGGTTCTAAAACGTTCAATTAAGTTCTCAAATGTTCTGGAAGGAGAACACTGTAGAAGATTTCCGAAAGATCTCTAATGTTCTAAACAGTGTGGCGGAGTGTGTCTGTGAGTCTAGAATGTTCCAGAATGTTCGGTAAAGCTCTAAAAATTTCTGGAAAGAGAACGTTCTAGAAGATTCCTAAAAGTTCTATAAGATTCCAAACTGAGTGGCGGAGTATGTCGGTGAGTCTAGAAGGTTCCAGAACGTTCATTAAGGTTCTCGTATGCTTTAGAAGGTTCTGGAAGAAGAAAGTTTAAAAAGGTTTTATAAGGTTCCAAACCGAGTGGCTGAGTTCATCGATGAGTCTAGAAGATTCCAGAAGATTAAGAGAAGGTTCCAGTATGCTCTAGAAAGTTCTGGATGGAGAAAGTTTCAGAAAGTTCTATAAGATTCCAAACTGAGTTGCAGAATGTGCCAGCGAGTTTTAAAGGTTCCGGAAAGTTCTAGAGGGTTCGAGATTGCTCTAAAAAGTTCTGGAAGGAGAAAGTTCTACAAGCTATCAGAAAGATCTATAAGGTTCCAAACTGAGTGTGGGAGTGCGTCGGTGGGTCTAGAGGTTCCAGAAAGAATTATAATGCTTTAGAAGGTTTGGAAAGGGTAAGTTCTAGAAGATTCCAGAAAGTTCTATAAGATTTTGGAATGCTCTAGAAAGTTTTGGAAAGTTCTCTCTAGAGTGTTATGATTGTGCGCTAAAATATCTGTTGATATCTTGGCAAAGCGAAGACGGTTCAGCAAGGCAATTCAATCACAGGTGCCAAAACCAGTAAAAAAGAGACGTCAATACAATTCTATGCTTACCGAATTATGGTTCCGAGTGAAGCCGGGCCAACCAGCTAGTTGTATTATATTTGTATTACCTATACACATCATGTTGTGTTTTTCATTGTTCGTGAACCATTTAAAAATAAAATAAAATATCAATTTAGTTCGAACTAATCGAAAAACAGGTTTTATAGGGTTTCTGATTTGTATAAAAAGTATAAAAGTAGGTACTTTGTAATAAATTAATTTCAAATGAGAAGGTCCTAAAATTTATTCCAACATATAAATGTAGTCAAGATCGTTTGGAGCTATTTTTTGGAAACATTCAAATTCATGGCGGTTGTAATAATAATCCTACAGCAAGACAATTCAGGGGAATTTATAGAAGATTACTGTGTCATATGGAATTGCGCGATTCATTCGTTGGTAACTGTACTCCACTAGAAAACATTAAATAAAAAATTTTGAGCTGCACTTTAGTTATTGACAGAATTAATAATAAATGGTACACCAAGTTACTGTCTGGTGGAAGCTGAGATGGAACTTGATGAAACTCCAAAATTAATTTTCTTTCCTCAGAATTGTCAGAGCTAATTAAGTAAACTAACAGGTAAGTAATAGCCTTCGCCGATTGCTTTTTGCTAGGCCCTGAGGGCGTCTAGTTTTTATCGCCGCACGGCCAATTGTGTCTGCTGCATGCAGGACCGCGCCGACTCACGGCAGTGCCTGTGTGCGAAACCTATGAAGCGCCCCTTTTTTGTCGTCGTGTTTCGACAATAACTTTTTTTTTCAAATTTTGATTGAAATATATTCTCCAGTTTTATATAGTATTTTCTTAAATAGGTATAAACGGTTCGCTTCTGCGTGGCAATTACTGCGAAAAATAAAACGCGAATTAAATTTTTACCTACTTTATTTGAGATATCTATTGTATAGATATTAACAACAAAAGCTGCTTTTTTTCTAATAATACTGATTTAATTATTACGTATGCTATATTTTTCAAAAAAAGCAACAAGAGTCGAAAATGTGGAAGAATATAAAGATAATTATATTATTTTCACGTTTTCTGTTTGCGAAATCCTTAATAGTTTCGTGTATATCTATAACTAGCTATTCATACCCGGTGTTGCACGGGTTAAGGATTAAGTTTAAAATAAATTTGTGAGGGTAAACAAAGTTTTGATTCGAACGGTATAGATTTGCATCAAAATTATATCAGGGGGAGGGTAAAGAGTAAAAGAATAGGGGGTATATGTCACCAATGTTAACCACCGGGTCCTAAAGAATAAGTTTCCAAAATTTGAGTCCGATCGGTTGAACGGTTCAGATTTGCATTGAAAATATATCAGGGGGAAGGGAAGGGGTAAAATAATTGGGGGGAAATGTCGCATATATTATCCGCCGGGTCCTAAAGAATAAGTTTTTGAGTCCGATCGGTTAAATGGTACAGATTTGCATCGAAAATGTCAGGAGAAGGGAAGGGTATGAGAATAGGGGGGAAATATCGCGTATGTTACTCGCCGAGTCCTAAAGAATAAGTTTCCTAATTTTGAGTCTGATCGGTCAAACGGTACAGATTTGCATCGAAAATATGTCAGGGGGGTGGGAAGGGGTATGAGAATAGAGGGGAAATGTTACCTATGTTACCCGCCGGGTCCCGAAGCATAAGTATGCAAAACTTGAATCGAATCGGACAAACGGTGTGGATTTGTATAGAGAACAGACAGACAGACATTGGGTTTTATAATTATAGATGTGGTCTAATATGGCCTCCTCAATAGATATTGTTGCTAAATATGTTTATACCTTTTTTTATTTTATACCTTTCCTGGCTCATTGTTGAGTGCAGGTAAATTTTTATAAGTTTTAATTTAGAAAACAACTTTTCTGCGCTGTAACTGGCATAGTTAACAAATTTTGTAATACAATGGTGATGTTAGGGCATACGGCTGTCAAATTGTTCAAATATATAAATTCGAGAATTTTCACGTCATTATTTAATTTTTTGAAAAAAGACTGACATGACATAATTTCTTCACATATATTGAGGCTGGCAGTGTCGCTTACTATTCAATTTAAACTGTGACTAGCGCACGGTACATAGAAAGCGCGGGGATTTAGATCCAGCAATCTTTTTTGGAGACCATTGTTCTTACCACGCATATTTGATCCATATCATAGCCATATCCCCTAAAATTGTTTATGTCCAAATTTATTTTGTCTGGTTCTTCTATTAAAAATGAAGTTAAGCCAGCGCCAGTTGTATCGATAGTTGAACAAAAAGCTAGAAAATGCTCTCTTATTTCCAACTTTCTAGTTTCTGTGGTAAAATTGACAAATCTTATAATAATACTGATTTGCTCTACGTGTAAAAATTGTGCGGAGTACAATCCAGTGTTACAATTGAAAAATATTTATTAATTCGACAAAAATTCAAAATAAAATTTTGAATTTGGTTACTGAGTAAATAAATTATTTGGTTTCCGATTTTATCTCCAAGATAAGTTGGCATATTCATGAAATCTTTATCATTCGTTACGCGCCGTATATGTTCAGTCATTGAAGGATCGAATTTTCCTAGCATTTCAATACATTTTAGAAAATTACAATTGTTTTGGTAATCATTCGTAATTAATGTAAATTAAAACCCGAAACATAAACATTGGGTCAATTCAAATAGTGTAAAATTAAACCACAGATGTGAATATTGTCTTGGAAGACTTGTACCTCCTTACTTATCGATATTCAACTACATATAAAGAATATTTTGTTGTGTAACAAAAATAATTTCAATAATTGGCGCTGGCATTTCATCCGGCGCCCCTATTGCCTTGGCGCCTGTGTGCACCGCACACTTCGCACACAGGAGCGGCGCGGCCCTGGCTGCATGGCAAGTTTCCATTTTTCAATATGGAAAATAAGCAATCGGCTGTCCGCTAGGCCCTGCGGGTGGCTATTTTGGCTGCTGCGTGGCCAATTATGTTTGCCGCATGCCAGGCCCTGCAGGAGCCTACGTCAGCCACTTCGCAGCAAATTGTGATTGCTACATGGAAAGCTTCAATACGGAAAATAAAATTTACAAAATATCAAGAAAAGGGAAGTTGTCTACAATAGCACAACCTTATTAAATAGGGTGATCTTATTAACGAATGATGAAATATATACAGCATTAATTATGTTTAAAAAAATTCACTCCATCCATAATCGCATAGTAGCATAACTTTAACAGAAGTCGATAGTGGCATTAACATTCCGGAGATAAAAGTAATGGTTTTGGTAGCTGTCAGTGACAGACAAAACACATGTGTATTTTAAAAATATATCAGTTTGTAGGCCATTTCACAATTGTGAATACTGAAAATGATTATTTATGACAATCATATTTAAGTAAAACATGATAGCCGTTTACTTACTTTGCAAAGTATAAATACGGAAAAAAAATTAGCAATACAATAAAAACATGGATTTTGACAATATTCCACGAAAATATTTAAAAAAACAACAATTAATTTCCAATAGTTTGAATGTTTTTTACTCCCTTTATATTAACTCGTAGCATCTGCTTGCTTGCCGGCTTGCTGTCGAAAAAAAATTGGATCGATTTTTGACCCTTTTTCCGTGATCCAATCGAGCTGAAACTTTGCAAGCAGACTCGTGGCGACGATCAAGAAGATCTATCAAATTTTCTTTAAAAAATAATAATAATTATAGTATAATTTTGGATTTTTAAAATTTTTAATAGTTTTTTCAAATTGGAATCATTACAAAAGTTTGATTACTAGCAACGGCGACCAGATAACGTCGCAGAATATTTTCTAAATTTGAATTACTCCATCGGTATACATAATAGGTACCTCACTATGAATCTCGAAAATCTATGACAATCGGTTCACAGATGACAGCAAAATTCACAAATCTATCAATATCTTGATTAAATTGACTGACAAATGTTTTTAGGATTTAATCTTCAAAGCATGAAGTGTCTTATCAAAGCTCAGAACATCTGACATTTTAGAAATATATTAAATTCCTGTAAGTTTAGTGTTATGTTATATGTTTTAATTCGTCTTTAATTGTTGTTATATTTTACAAAGAAAGGCAGTATAATAAAAGCTTGGTTTTTATGGGTTAGTTTTTTAATATCAGTTTATTCATATTCTGATACTTTTTAATTACTCTTAAATGTTTTTTTAACTGGCAACAGTAAAAATCCTACGACGGTTAACGTTTTTAGGGTAATTCTAATATAGATGCTTACGTATATAGCTGGATATGTAGTAACAAGTGTACTAAAAAAACTTAAATGCACTGAATGCATTGATAGTTTAATCTCTACCGAGAAATATTTTCATCGTAATTTAATTATATTTAAAGATAAAAGTGGCCTGACATATCGTTCTGATGATGTCGTTAAAATATGTTTGAAAACAGAATGTACCTATTTTGAAAAGAAATAAATGAAAATAATTCTCGGATGACATCTAAATATGAAAAAATATTAATATCATCAAAAGTTTTAAAGTCATTCTGAGTTAATATATTTTCAAAATTAAATGCGCATGAGAATGGCCATATTTATTATTTTGCTAATAAAAGCAGTTTCTGAAAGATACATTGATTTAAGAATACACCATTTAGTTAAACAATTAAATATAGTTGAAAGTAAGCGGCAACCTGTAAATAAAAAATTATTATTTAAGGGACAATAAGTTAGTTTACAAATTTGTACAATACGATTTTATCAGGCAGTTTTTTATATTTAGATGTATATTTCGGTTATTTTTTTGTTGTCTTTTAAGAAAGTAGATTTATTTTAAAAATAAAATTACGAGTGTTTAAAAATATTAAGGCTTTTTATGTCATAAGGTTTTTTTTTAAATAACCCGTTATTCAGGTTTTACCGTCGAATTTTATGTTACTTATTTTGCTTAACTTAACAGTTTGTCTGTTTTTTGTTTACGTTACAATTTGTTATTGCTTTTATAATATCAGTTATTGTAATTTTCTTAAATATTGTAAAATATGGATTAGGCCTACGGGAGATACATGTAAAAAAAATCGCGCCATGCCCTCTACCTCAAGGTAGTGTGGAAATGAGTGCGTAGCATCTCATAATATTTGTCATACACCATATTATTTTTATTTAATTATTATATAATTTTACGAAAATACTATTATAATAAATGATAAATATCACTATTAAAGATAACAACTATTATTGTATAAAATACATTAACATATCAAATGCATAAATAATAACATAATAATTCATATACTTGACGCACTAGGTAGTATAGTGGCCATGACACTTGATCTGCGGATTGTTGGTTCAAGCCCGGTTCCAGGACTCTAGCAAGTTTCTCTGTCAAAGCATTATTAGCTATGACATGTGTGCATGGGGTGGTGCGGCTCTAACTATATTAGACCCTTTTAATAAAGTCTCAGAAATGGGTTATATGGGTAATAAATAAGAAACCAGTTCCATACTGAAATTATTTTATAAAAAAAACACTTCATCATATATATGTACTACCTGAATCTAGAAATACTAGAACCACAACATCGGGAAATGTTTTAGTGCCGAAAATGAAGACAAAATTTGGCCAATGCTTTTTCATATTCTGTGCTCCAAGAATGTACTATATATTGCCATCGGACATTAAAGGGTTAAAAGTGAAACATTTATTTAAACAGAAGTTAACAAAGTGGTTACTAAATGTATCATGTAAAATGTTCAAAATGAAAGCAATGTGTCAAATGTGACACCTTAGATTCTACTGTAAATCGTTTTTGTGTCTATTATAATCCAAATACCTTCTCTAAATATGATTTGATTTTTTTCTCTATGTGATTGAATTATATCATAGACGTAATTATATGTAATATGTTTTGATTTTATCTCTATCTGAAGTGAATTTGTTAAGTGCACTTTATAATATTATTACACACTTATTATTAACTAAATTTCAAAAACAGTGCAGGTAGTTGCTTTAGAACAGACTAGTCTAGTTAAGCAACTACCTTTACCTTTTCTATGTAACAAATAAAAAAATAAATACAGCATCTATGCACAAGTAATTTCAGATTTCAGCAGTGCTTTCTTATCAAAAATAACATTTATTTTTCTAAAAAAATACTAACATTAATTAAATAAATACAGAGATATAACTTCATAAATATGATAAAGGGCTTGACATAGTACGGCCCTGTTTCCCCCCATTCCCCACCCCCCTCTTGACCTAAAACGGTGTTATTATGCCTCACTTTTTGAGACAGATTTTTTAATGCAATGAGACATCTATCTATTCTTTGTTTTGTGAAGAAGACTCACTTGAAGTTTCTGCTGCTAGCTATAAGACACCTTGTATAATGTAATTTATATGCGAAATATATTTCTATTTGAATTTCGCCTGTATTTCATTGCTGGTTTGTCTCTTTTAAGGCCCCCTAGTCATGCTTTTGTTCCATTTTTCCCTGTAGTGCGATTCAATTTGGCTGATATCTTAGTGTAATCTCTTACCTTGTTCATCGCGCGCATCACCAAGATTGCGTGAAAAGAATCCAGATGTGAATGGGGGAAATTAATCTTCAGGGAATGTCAACAAAGTCATGGTCTGTTTCACTGTTTTCTTGGCCCTTAAGGAGTTACGTGTAGTCAGGATTTTTAAAGAACTGATTTTTTTTTGCATTTTCTTATAGAAAAATGTGTCAAAAATATTCTGTGAAAATATCAACTCGATCCGGTCATTAGTTTTAAAGATATCCAACGATAACTGTAAATCTACTGCCGTCCGCTGTCCCGGCTGCTACGAAACAGGGTTTTTACCTGAGTAATTCTAAGAATAATGTACAAAATTTATTTTATAGTCTAGATTTAAAACCCATTAGGCTAACCCTTGGAATAGCAAACGGCATGTGGCTAGATTTTTCATTCAGCCAGCCAGTGAGCTGGGAAGTACACGCTAAACAGCAGATAAGTGAGGATTATTTACACAGTTGGTTAGTAAAAATTTGGTTAGTAAAAATGTGATACAATGGTAGTTGTGCCTGTCGAATTGTCTATTATTGTGAAATGATGGAACAATTTGAGCAGCGATATTGAATTTAATTTTGCAAAAATTTAAAAAGGTGATACCCAAGTGGAAACTATTTGCAAGATCTAACAGACTTTCGGGGATCATGTATCTTGCAGATGGGTATAGAGTGGGCCATTTTGATACCGAACAACTGTTTCAAAGATGGCCGTCATTCTGACCATTTTTTTTGTCTCTCATGGGGTGGTGTGCATGACTTAACTTTAGCAGAAGGTCACAAGTTGATGTGTACAAATTTCGTAACAAATGTAAGGATAAAAAATGCATTTTTAAAAATAAAATATGTATAATATCTATGTACTTTCAATTCTTAGTCTAATATACACTTAAATATGAAAATATACAGTTTTCGAGATCAAATATAAAAGAAATATAAAATTGTACACATACTATATCTTCTCTAGTGCATAACTGTCCTAAATGCCAGTAGATTTTACAGGAGAGTATTTATTGATCAAAAGTAGCATTCGTCGACATGACACAACTCTAGCACGTACTTGCTCTAGAAACTAGCGCCATACAGTTTTGTTTTCAAAAGTTGGTATTTTTTTAAGAATAATTTGTTAACATATTTTCATGAGTACATTAACAAGCGATTAGGTATGGCTAATAATGCTACAGGTGTGACAGCATGGCATACGACAGTTTCACAATGGAGGGAAATGTGTTAAAGGAATGTTTTTATATTATGTATGTATATATTATGATAATGTACTAATGAAGTGGGGGGTCAGATTCACTGTGTGTTCCAATTTTAGCCAAATATCTCGATCTGATCCGATTGGAGTTCAGAGTATCCACTTGGTCATCATTTCTATCATGCGAGAAATTCTCTATAGACTCTGACTGTTGTAACGCTTCATCATTTTCCTCTCTGAAATAAATTATTTAACCAATGTTATTTTTGTTTAAATAAGAAATTGAAATGCTGAGGTGGAAGCTGGTAAGATTTATTTATTTGTTCTAAGCATGCGATAAGTAATGTCTTCACCCGACATCAAAACACACTTATAGCTTTTATGCAATTTCAGTACATTTTTTTAAACATTCAACTTACAGTACAGTACAATTTTTTTTAAACATTCAAAACTATTGTATACTTTGCAAAACTCAAATACCTGAGTGACCAAACTCATTTTAAGGAAATTATTTTCACTTATTCATTTAAGATTCATTCTTGTATTGTTGTATAGTATTGTAGATTTGTATTTGAGTTTATACGATCTATTGTAATTAAATAATATGAATCTATTTCTGGTATATACAATTTATTTATATATATGTATTGATGCACCTACAGACAAATATCAATGTGATGTTTTGTGGGTCTGAGATGTAAAAAAAAAAAAAAAATTAATAAAAAGAAAAAAAAAAAAAAAAAAAAAGAAAATCATATTCAGGAAGTTAATTAAAATAGTACAAAATGTTGTAAAAATTGCACCAGATCAAATTACTTTTATTGTCTACATGCATTAATGTCTCCGCAAGTGGGGTTTTTGGAATAAAAATGTATGTAGGTTTTTTTAGTTAATAAAATTTTAACTTTTTTATAGTAAATTATATGTTGTGGAAAAAAACATATTTTATGGATAAAAAACTTAATCACAACCAATACATTCAAGTTAGCAATAATAATTTGTAAGCCTGATTCAGGTTGGGATAAGTTTTGGCTGGTCGGCGCTTAATGGCCACACTCCCGTACAGGTTATCGATCGGAGCTTCGAGCCTCGTCCAGGCGGTGCACCAAGTTAGTCCTATTTTCCAAAGCATAAATGCTTAGCTTAGTTTAAAAAATAATATAAATATCAATTTGATGAGTATCTATTTTTTCTTATTAATTTGCTACGTTAGACTTAATGGGCGCTAAATGGCCCCACAATACAATATGAAAATAGCAAAATAAAATAAGATGATAGAAATAAAAAAAACCTAGAATTAACCTCTGATTTTTTTTTTTTGATATATTTTTTACCCCATTTAAAATTTGGGTTGAATATATCGTCGCTGTATATATATAATTAATCCTATGTGACGTTTTATTACATTCTGAAATAAACAAATAAAACTATTTAAAAAAATAATTGATTTATAAAAAATATTTTAAATAATTACTAGACAGACTTTCCAGATGAACGGCAATGTTTTTTTTAGTATATCTCCATTATTTATATTTAAAATTGATTCGTTCATCTCAGAACGTACTAAATGATACATAGGATTTTTTATATATACAGTGAAGATATTCAAGCTGTATTTGCAAGATCTCAATAATTTCAGAGATAGATATATGTATTTAAATAAAGATGTAAAAATTAAAGAATTTTGGTTATTTGAAAAGATATATGTGTAAATAACCAAATGTATACAATTGCTATTTTTTAAGCACAAAATACATGTCGCATCAATTCAATTTGTATTTTTGAAGTAATCTTTCATTTATTTATTAGAAAATTTAACCTAATTTTGGCGGAATTGCATTACAAGTTCAAAATAAGATTTTAACTATATTATGTAGTCAAATTGTATTCTATAAAAAATCATAAATTAAATCAAAATTATCTTTGTAGTGATAGTGAATTTCTGATTTGCTTTAACATTTCCGATTCGAAATTAAGGCACGTAACTAACTAACCATCATGCTACTTACATGCAGGGGTACGCAGAGCAGATAGAATTCATACTCTTTTGTCTTGACATGCATTTTCATTACATTTTCATGCACACTTTAACAAAAGGCAGATAGTATCCCAGTAAAATATAACGGACTAAGCACATTACAACCAATACAGAGATTTCAGTGTGGTGTGGTAATTGAGGTGTCAAATAGATAATTACTTACAATTTCTTCTTTCTTTGAAGAGGCGACATATTTAGAATTCCTTTGTTAGCTGAATCAAGAATGCAAATACAAACGGCAGCAATCAATGCAACTGAAAATAGCAGAATAAAGAATAATTATTTCTTAAAGCAAATAAACATAACTCATTAATTTAATTAAACAGATAAATATCTGTAGGCGAATGGAACAACGGAACGAGTAAAAAATGCAGGTTTTTAGGAGGGCCAAAACAAAATTTGGGAATTTTATTTGTTTAGGAAATATCTCCTAAAGCCTTTATTATTTTTATCTAGTTGTTGCTTTTATCTTTTATTTTAGTTTATTATTACAGTAGTTTTATCTTTTACACAAGATTTTTTTTTTTTTTTTTTAAATTTTAATAAATATTATTATTAAGTTCTACTTCTACGGGTTAAGTATTTTTATGTGTTACAGCTGTTTCGGCTTGTAAGGCCATTATCAAACAGTTTGATAATGGCCTTACAAGCCCAAAATAAATATGGAGTTCTACAAATTAAACACAAAAACCATTAATAAATAAAAAAATTTACACAAGAACATCGAACCAAGTTGACTAATGTTGTTGTTTCTTGCCAAATTTTTCGAATAATCAATCATGGCATTTATCCTTTTTAAAAAAATTAAAGAATAATCGCATTTTATTTTAATTTCTGACTCATCTAATTTTTGCCTGCTAGATATGTATCTAAAGAACAGCTCTGCATACTTAACTCAATGATTTTATTGACTCATTCCATTGTTCCTTTCGTCCACAGGCATGTGTATACATTAAAAAATGTTAGCTGGAGAGCGAAATTTCATTTTTGTCAATATGAAATTGAGATATTTCACACCCTTTTAAGACATAACTTTGAAATACTGAAGGGCATTATTTTATGACTTTGTTTTAACACCACTTTATTTTTGTACTGTTACCGAACGGGTTCGCTACGGCCATAGCTTCATCAGGATACAATTAATTCTAAATGTAAATACCTAAATTATGGGCTTATATACTGATAACAAAAGATTTGACAAATATTTTCTGTATCCTTAAAATGCGTATTTCCATAAGTATATTTTCAGTTTTACTATTAAAATTTTAGTGGAATGGTTCAACATTTAAATTATTTTGTTTAGAGATTGATTCAATATTCTATATTGCCGTTTTGTGTTCTGCGCTGAAAATACAATGTTTAATATATACAGAATAAACTGCGAAATGCTTAAAATGACAAACTTGTAATGTTTTATATAAACAGAAATTTTTTAATTTCCCTCAAGGTAAGTGTAACAATGTCAAGTTTACGAAATTTGCAACTTATTTTGTGAATAAGTAAATATTAATTCATTAACCGATATATGCATGAAAATATAAATTTTCAGCATTTTTCTCAGAAAAATCAGTGTTCCGCATGGGATTTGGTCCCGCGGCATTCCAAAAATTATGCAGAAGCAAATTCCAGACAACGCACAAAATAAGGCTGAAAAAAGGTTCTACTCAAGAAGCAAAAACTATGCAGCTTCGCCGAGCGGCGGGCCCTGGCCAGCGCCGGTGTAGCGAGGCAACTCTGGCGGCCGACATCCCAAGTTCTCATTCGAGCCAAGCGGCGCGACACGCTCAAGAGCTCCCGCTATGACTTTTTTTACCTTCGGACTTCTGGACATTTTTCAGTATAAAATAAAATTATATATGTAGAAAATATAAATGATTATGTGTTAACATTAAGTTTGTGTGGAAATAAGTCCATTTCATATTAAAATAAATTGTTTAAACTGAACGGCGCGGGCGCGGAAAGCGGCCGCGAATTTATTTATAGGTCTAATTACTAGACTCAGGTGCCTATGTGTCATAGGAAAACTATTTGTGTAAATTATTTAATGTTCGATTTATCTACATTTTTGTGTTTCATATTCATGTCTTGTCTGGAATCCCTGTAATATGCTATTTTATGTGTTTTTCTGCTTTTAGACAGTTTTTTTGGATGTTTTATGTTGTATTATGTTATTTTTATGTTAAATAAATGTACTGTTGATTGTTTTATTTCGGTAAATTGACCATCGAACCTATTTGGGGCATTTGATGGGGAAACAGGCATTGTCCACACTGTAATTTGTATATTACAGCCAAATGACGATGTTTTCGCGGATGTGGAGTACCCAAATCATATTTTTTGGAGGGCTTGAAAAAGTTGTAATATCAATGGACTTACATATATCGTAACACAATAATGTTGAGAAATGAAACTTTAAAATGTGTTTCTTTCTCTACGGCCCGGTTGTTTCAAGTTTGATTAAAGTAAGAGGTCGATCAAAGCATAGATTTTTACGAAAATGGATCGTCTGATTGGTGGAGAACGTAAAAATCTGTGCTTTAAAAGAACGCTTACTTTAATCCAACTTGAAACAACCGGCCCTAACATGGGTAATTATCATATAGCCCCGGGTATAATAGTAGGCTAAATAAATTTCCAGGGTTAGAATTATACCTTTACTGTGAATAGTAAATACATAGAATATACATACCAAAAAGACATCCCAGGAAGAACATTTCAAGTATGAAATAACCACTATTGTCTACGATCATGCCTGATATAATAGAAACTACAGCAAGGCCCAAGTTTTGTACAGACTGGCATCTTAAAATAAATAAATAATCTTAAATATATCAAGAGGATAAATTCTTTTTGGAAATTGAAAACATATTAATTATGGCAATATACACTTCTTTTTGCAAATAAGTGAATGTCCAATTACAATTAAAATCCAATTAAGATATATGTACAAAGGGGAAGACCAGTAATATTAAAATTGAAAAATGCGTTATAACAAATTAGATAATACATACTTATAACAATGCCTAGAAGCATAGGTATAATAATAAATAATATTCATATTTGCACACATCGTGTATGTAATTTTTTAAAAAGTTATTATTTCATGTGTTACTGGTTCTTTTTACTAACAAATTACATTACTAATTTAACATAATTATTTCTTTCAAATATCAGTAAATTCAACCCTGATATCCAGTTGCACAACTTAGTTTATAGTAATCTTTCGTTTAAACCATAGATTTTTGTATTTTCCACCAATCAAACAACCCGTTTTCGTAAAAAAACCTATGCATTTAATGAAAGACTACTACAGAACAAGTTCACCCAACCAGCACTAAGATTGAATATGTTAACCATACATATATTTTGCTTAAACTACAAAATGCAAACCACTTACATTCCATAAGCTGTGCCCAATTGATTTTCTGGTATTATAAGTGACACCAGAGGCCATAGTCCGCTAGCAAGCATTGAATAAGCTAATCCTAAAATAGTCTGTAACAGTCAAATATGTACCAGTAATTTACATTATTCACATAAATACATATCACAGTATTCACAAATATATAGTACTCATGTTAAATCTGTGTAAGGTTGGGTAAACCCAGTTTAAAAAGTATGTTGACTGTGTGACTATATATTTTCATGGTAAACTAAAACATTTGTGCCCTGAAAAAATGATTTATTTTGGCCGTTTATAGGATTCAAATTGGTGAACATTTATTATAAGCAGAAGTCTTGCTACACAAGTACACAAACTAAAAAAAAAATTATTTATTATATAAAAATTTTATAAAATATTATACCACTGTATAAGAGAGGAGATAAAAAAGAATGAGGAAACTATAGAGGGATCACCATGCTAATGAGCGCGTGGCCGCGTCGCACCTGTGCGACAGACAATGACAGGGGCCAGAGTGCCGCATCAGATATGTTCGACAGGCACAAAATTAATTATTTCTCGACGGCCGCGTATCGAATTTGAAAAAAATGATTTTTTCTTGGTAGAGAAATCCCGTGGTGACCTGTCATTCCATTTTCAACTCAAAAACATCACGGATTATATTTTAAATCAAAACAGAAGTTTTTCTGCCGTCAAAATCGTATAGAATAGTTGTAGATGTCGCCTCGAGCGCGTGTTGCGCAATCGAAATTCAAATATTCCATCATTCAAGGTCACGCACAAAGTGCGCGGGAAATACAATTTATTTTTTTCGATTTATTTGTACACGTATACAAAAATATATACGATATGTTTTGCGATATTTGTCAGTTTTTGTTGGTTTATGATTCAATTGAATACTAACAGTGATTTATTTAATTTTGTTGCGTTTATTTGAAATATGTGTGTGTGTGAAAGTGTATCATATTTATGCGTTATGAGTGCAATGTCCCGTCGTGTGCCGTGCCGTGCAACAAAATATACCACAGAAGAAGATTATTAGGTAGGCATCAAATAATAATAGTAGTGTTGTCTCTAATAAACAAATAAAAATAAATTGTTATTTTTCGTTTATTAATGTTGCGCTGGCAACAGTATCGGAATTGAAAAAAAATTTTTTTTTTTACTTAAACGATAAAAAAAATCATTGCATTACGACAATTACGATAAAATAATATGAATGTGTGTGTGTTTTTTTTAAATATACGCATGTTTTTTTCGTAAAAAGAAAAATCACAAAAAATTCAGAAAATCTTTGGCCTTGGTGATTTACTTTTATCTATGTTCTTTTAGCCCTCAACAAGTTAAGCTAGTCAGGAAAGATATTCGCTAGAATCCCTGAAAAAAAATGTCGTAGCATCACAGAGGGAAAAATATAAGAAGAGCAATGTGGCTTCAGGAGCGGAAGAGGGACAGCAAACCAGCTATTCACCCTGCAGCAAGTTATTGAAAAGTCATGAGAGTTTCCTAAGCCGATATACACAGCATTTCTAGATTTAGAAAAAGCGTATGATAGAGTACCACGTCAGTCAGTTACTATGGAGTGTCCTACAGGAATATGGTACAGACGACAATATATTAGGATCAATCAAAGCCTTATATAAGGAAAGTAGATGTTGTGTCAGAATAACAGGTCGAGAGATGAGCGAATTTTCCATCAAAACAGGGCTCAGACAAGGATGCCCAATATCGTTGATCTTATTCACGGTATCTACAGACAAGATCAGCCGAAATAGCATTTCTCATAATCGGGTGAACATTGGGGAAGTGGAGGTTGGGAGACTGTTATTTGCAGACAACATCGGAGGAGTTATAGAGTCAACAAATTTGACGAGGAAACAAATCGCGCAGGGATGAGGCTGAGCACTGATAAATCCGAAATCATGGTGATTGGCAGAAGCGAAGATTAATGTAACATAACTTGCCGAAGCAGACGTTTAAAACAGGTGAACAATTTCAAATACCTCGGTGTAATAACATCTCAGGATGGAAAGCGAGAAAGTGAATTGGATAGGAGGATAGGAGCCGCGAGCCAGGTGGCACGATCCCTGTATTATCTCGTACATAGAAAAGTGGAGCTCAGCCAGCGAGCAAAGTTAGCAGTGTGTAAATCAGTTTTCAGGCCAACCCTAGTGTACGGCTACGAGCACTGGATCTTGACCGAAAGAACCCGCTCAAGGCTACAGGTCTAGAGGAGGTCTGAGGCCTGAGGTCCACAAGGTGACTCCTGAAGCACTAAACTGGCTCACAAACTTAGATGTCTCTCTCTGATCCCCCAACATATGAAAGAAGAACAGTAAAATTGTAAACATGTTCTGACCATTGAAAGATAGCTTGTTTGTGTTGTGTGTATGTATCGTACATGATGTAACAGCTATCACATGTAAATTTACGAAAAAAGTGACTTATGTATATCGACGGCTCCTACGTATAATATCGTAACCCACAAATCGACGATTTTTAGTTTTTTGTGTATTTCATATGTATTTAATTATATCTTTATTTCCAAGAAAGAAGAAAAATTATTTTGCAATAAATAACGTTTTTTTCGGACGTATCTTATCGTATCTCAAACAATCACATATTTTTTACGAAGTATACTATCGTATGTAACACTTACGATAATTTGCGTTGGAAAATAACATAAGATAATTTTATCGTATGTAATACTTACGATAACATACGTTGGAAAATAACATAAGAAAATTATCGTATGTAACACTAACGTTATTTTACGACGCGTCTTTTCGGAAGTAAAATGTTGTAAGTCATTTATACAATATTTTACGTTGCATTTTTTCCGAAGTTAAATGTTGTAAGTCATTTATACGATATTTTACGTCGCGTCTTTTCCGAAGTATTATATTGTATGTGCATTTCTACAAAAACCTTTAATAATTTCAACTTTTTTGTGATTATTTATGAAACTACAGTATAAAGTAAAATATTGAAACGAAATTTCAAAAAAATTGGGCAATATTTAGATTTATGCCGGACGAAAATGTGTTCAAATCCTTCTCCTGTAAAATTGAATTTTGTGGGTTACGATATTATACGTAGGGGCCGTCGATATGTAGAATGTTCTTAGGTTTTCACGGCCACTCAGAATCTTCTGGGGTATTATGCCGTGTTATTACAATCTTTCTGGCCGACGTTTCGGATTAGCCCTGATGATGGACCCTGCAATGGGATCCGAAACATCAGCCAGAAAGGTCGTAATAACACGGTATAATACCCCAGAAGATATGTATATTCATATTTATGAAAAGATTTTACATTATACATACCATTCCAATGTAAGGATTCCAAAATGTAAATGTGAGAATTGAATGTGCCCCAATAGTTATAAATATGCTGAAAATCACCCAGTATATATTTCTTCCAGTTTTATCTATAATAAATCCTGAAGCCGGACTTACTGCTGCTGACAGAATGTAGATTATAGAATTGACAATATTTGCATCTTCTGGAGTGTAATCAAATTTGCGTTCAAAAAACATTCTGTGAAGAAAAATGTGGTATACCAATAAATTAGATTATGTAGATGTAATACAGAATGAGAGATACAAGAATATAAAATCGTACAAGTTTGTGAACTATTGAAATTGAATTGGAAAACAATCTTTGTATGTACAAGTCCATACATTAATGTACAAGTATTTCACAATTGAAGATTAAGTTAGTATCATGAAATATTAACCACAATTGTACATATGTGTAAACAATGGATAACGCATAATGTTGACCTGTGAATGGTGGCTGATTAAATTATTTTGTGCCAGTATTTTCACTCAGTTGCAAAAGGATTGTCAGAAACATTAACAAATCAAAAATTTAAACGAGCAATTAAGCAATTGGCTATTGCTGCTAGGGCCTGCGGGCGAAAATTGATATATTTCCAAGTATTGGGGACTCGGATCGCATTGTCCCGGCAATTCATGTTATTTTTATTTCTATATTGCTTCTTTGTAAATTCTGCATGTTTCGTTGTTAATGTTTGCGAGGGTTGAGGCATTATTAAAATCTATTGTATGTCCTTCCATAAGCACATAATGAACTAAGGATGAGGTGAGTTTTTATTTCTAAAATCTACTTTATGCTAGAAATGCGGCAGGATATTTTTCCGTTAGATCAGCCTATATAAGACTTATCACAGTTCGCGCAAGGTATTTGATACACGCCGTGAAATTCTAAAGGGATATTCTCTTTGGGGCTTCTAAGTAATGAATTTATTTTATTATTTGTTCGGAAAATTGTTTTAATATTGCGCAATATAGTCCAAACTATTCTTAAGTCATATTTCTGTGACATGCATTCCTCCTTTCACATTGCTGTTGTCTTGCATTCTTCCTTTCAAGCCGATCTCTTGTCATATTTTGAATTCTTTGACTTGCATTTAAATAGTGAAACTGTATGAAAGAAGTGGGATGTACAGATTATTTTAAAACACATCTTGCTATTTTAATTTTTTTTCATACAATATTGTTATTTTTTTAAACCGGCAATGTGCGCATTTTTTAATCAATTATATTAAACATAATTTGTTGAGGATTGTCCAGAGCTTAAATTATTTAATTTAGTAATTACAATTGTATTTGCAGATTTTTATAAGTTTAACAAGTATTTTCCACAGTGGGCGGGTACTTATTTACCTACTTAAAAGGTTTTTGACAAAATTTAAAATATTGAATGATTAAAAAAAAAAATTCTCAAGTTCTAAATATAAATTTTCCAATAACAGTGCAGGAAGTTAACATTGATTATATGTTACGATGATTGAAACTAGTGATAGTCAAACTGTTATTTTAACTGGTTATTTTCGGTACAGTTATTTGGGATTTGTATCGATGATTGTTAACTAAGATATAATTTTTGTCTAGTACCGATGGTGGCCCATTGAATTGAAAAAAATTAGTTGCCAATCATGAACGCATTTAGATACAAATCTCAAATAATGTTTAGTGTGTCGCCGATTAAAATACCATCACTAATTGAAACACAACTTGGCCCGCTGTTCACCGCTTACTTTAGATTCACATATTTTCTAATATAGCATACTCTGAAATCGTGCCTTCATTCTGATCCAGACAACAAACCCAGCATACACAAACAAATGAACATTATATTTTATTATTTTTAATGTCTAATAGAACATACTTTCCAAGAGCAACAAATGGGAATATTGCCACGTAATAAGCGACACAAATCACAGTCACGAGCCAGAATGTTCCGCTGAAATACTTGATATCTGAGAGTTTAACAGGTTCTTCTTTTTTATCTTCACTTTTATTAAGTATGTGGTCAGCTCTTCTATCCATCCACGCCAATATAAGACCACATATTAGTGAGAAAACACACGTGAGGGCAGCTAAAATTAAAGAAGAATAAATAAAGAAAATTAATTATTAATTAAATATTGTTAAAAATATATATTGGAATATAAAAAGGAGTTAAAAATTGAAAATATTGATTTTCAGACATATTTTCATTTCATTTCATTACCGACAAGTCAGTGTTCATTGGACAAAAGATATTTAATTGCTTGATACATACACAAATAATACATATAATAATAATAATTACCCATAGGTAATATATTCCAGTGTATATGTTAATAATTCAGAAGAATATCATATAGGTATACACTAAAAAGAATATTGCTTAATACTCCACATTAAAAATACATATATGTACATAGATGTACAAATCATTACCAGCTGTGAAATCTATGCATGTATTCTGTTTCATAAGAAGGACTACATATGTCTCTAGCATAGTTCCTTCAAATATATGGAGGGTTTCAAATTGGAACATATATAAAACTTTCAAAAATTTTATGATTTGTGGATGCTCTTATGATGGAATTGGTGAATGTTGCATTGTGTAGAGTGATCACATAAACTAGCTCACACAGGTCGTAAGCCCTGAGCCATCATATAAAAGACTTCAATATACGTTTTCTCATATAAATAGCTTTGACTCTGTGGGACTTCTATAATTTATCTAAATTAAATAAAGAAAAGTTCAATCATTTCATTCCACGGCATATCACGATTATTGTTTGGCAAATAATAATATTTGCCAGAAATATTTATCTATCTATGAAGTTCTATGTTACATTTTCACATGTAAACTAAAGACTTGTGATTTTCTTATTTTTTTATAAAATTGGAATAGATTCTATGAAATTTGTATGGGTCTGTATCAAAATAAATTATTGAATATCCCTTTCAACCTGGATCGATAAGATCGTGCGTGCACATAAAAAAATATTTTCCGCTAACTAAACTGTTTTTCAGGTTCAAACCGGTCTGCAATGATCGTGCGTACACGCGCAGTGTACGCACGATCATTGCAGGCCGGTTTGAAATAGAGGTATTGGTGTGGTTGGGTTGAACGTGAACAGAATATTGAATAAAATAATTATTTTTAATACATAGTTTCTTCCACTCTGGTTAATACAAATTTATACTCCGTTCAAAATAATATTTGTAAGAATATCATAAACCATATTTTTGAATTCTATATCAGTAACTAGCTGTTCGTACCCGGCGTTGCACGGATTAAGTATTAAGTTGAAAATAATTTTGTGGAGGGAAACAAAAATTTGATTCGAACGGTATAGATTTGCATAGAAAATATATCACGGGGAGGAGAAAAGGTAAAAGGGGAGGGAGGAAATATAGCCTATGTTACCTGCCGAGTCCTAAAGAATAAGTTTCCAAATTTTGAGTCCGATCAGTTGAACGGTGTAGATTTGCATCGAAAATATGTCAGCAGAGGGGAAGGGTTAAAAGAATAGGGGGAAATGTAGCATATATTACCCGCCGAGTCCTTAAAAATAAGTGTCCAAATTTTGAGTCCGATCGGACAAACGGTACAGATTTGGATCGAAAATATATCAGCGGAGGGGAAGGGTTAAAAAAATAGAGAGGAAATGTCGCCTATGTTACCCGCCGAGTACGAAAGAATTAGTTTACAAATTTTGAGTCCGATCGATCGAACGGTACAAATTTACGTCGAAAATATGAAAATATGTCAGGGGGAGGGGAAGGGGTATGAGAATAGGGGGGAAATATCGCCTATGTTACCCGCTGAGTTCTAACGAATAAGTTTCCAAATTTTGAGTCTGATCGGTCAAATGGTACAGATTTGCATCGAAAATATGTCAGGGGGAGGGGAAGCGGTATTAGAATAGGGGGGAAATATCGCCTATGTTACCCGCTGAGACCTAAAGAATAGGTTTTCAAATTTTGAGTCTGATTGGTTAAACGGTACAGATTTGCATCGAAAATATGTCTGGGGGAGGGGAAGAGGTATGAGAATAGGGGGGAAATATTGCGTTTGTTAACCGCTGAGTCTCAAAGAATAAGTTTACAAATTTTGAGTCCGATCGGTCAAACTGTACAGATTTGCATCAAAAATATGTCAGTGGGAGGGGAAGCGGTATGAGAATAGGGGGGAAATATCGCGTTTGTTAACCGCTGAGTCTTAAAGAATAAGTTTACAAATTTTGAGTCCGATCGGTCAAACTGTACAGATTTGCATCAAAAATATGTCAGGGGGAGGGGAAGCGGTATGAGAATAGGGGGGAAATATCGCGTTTGTTAACCGCTGAGTCTTAAAGAATAAGTTTCCAAATTTCGAGTCCGATCGGTCAAACTGTACAGATTTGCATCGAAAATATGTCAGGGGGAGGGGAAGCGGTATGAGAATAGGGGGGAAATATCGCCTATGTTACCTGCCGGGTCCCAAAGCAAAAGTATGCAAAATTTGAATCGAATCGGACAAACGGTGTGGATTTGTATAGAGAACAGACAGACATTGAGTTTTATAGGTATAGATACAACACATATAGGAATGCTTGTAACTTTCTGGCACGAGATGTATCAAGTGTTCATCACTATCAGTGTAGTGATGAAAGTCATGTGTCCATTATCAGCGAAATGATAAAAGTACTAACAAGTAACGGCACTGAGTGTTTTTTTGCCATTCCTGATACAGTAATTTTGTAAATTCCTTTTATGATAAATATAAAATTTAAAGTGATAGCAAAAATTGACACTTGTCATCTGGCATTTAACATACCACATCACAAAAAAGTTTATTATAAATAAGCTGCCATACCTAGGAACAAAACTACACCGGTACGGTGATAACCGGAATAAAAATGTCCAATAGCTTTATACAATGGTTCCATAACAATAAAATTGATTGTGCTTCCAACTCGAGCAAAGGATAGCTGTAAACCAAACACCATATTCAGTTCTTTTCCTTTAAACCAACGAACCGCATAATTATTCTGTGCCACAGCTAGAGATTCACCACCAATCCTGTAAAAAAATATAAAGTTATGAAAAGACCTGATTGAGATGTACTTTCAACACAAAGGATTATTACTGCAACATTTATATTTGTATAACAAAATTATATTTGTTATATGGAAGAAAAATAAAAATATGCAATGGAAAATGTATAATTAAAAATGAAAAGAAGCACTACATTTATTATATAAATTATAAATTAACAAAAAATTTTAAAAATACCTACTGTTAAGATCATTAAAGTACCAGTTTAATAATTATCAATTTTAGCTGTCGTAAATTCTGAGATTATTAACGGCTGGTTGCATCAACTGGATTTATAGTAGTCTTTTATTTATTTATAGTAGTCTTTCATATAAACCATTGATTATTACATTTTACACCACACAACCTATTTTCGTAAAAATCTTTGGTTTTTACAAAAGATTACTATAATCCATGTTGATATAACCAGCCCAATTAGTATGAAATTTGTTACTTTTTTTAGCTATCTATCTTTATTAAGTAGACACTTGTAGGCAATTAAAGGTTTCAAACCAAATTCATATACATATGTAATAAATCAGGCATGGAAAGGTTAGAGTATGTAAAAGAACTTGAAGTACGAAGAATATGAGTAAAATCTTACCCAAAAATGAAGCGCCCCACGACCATCAACCAAAAGGTATCCAAGTAGCCACCAAGGGCAAATAATAAGGCACCTAATAGTAATATTACCATGTACAAAATTGTTCCAAGGCGTATTCCAAAAACTCTACAACAAACAAAATTTGAGTTTATTAAAAATCAACTTATTATTAATTTCTAAGATACCTTGCTACATGGTTCCTAGATTGTAATTTATTTCTAGTGGAACAATTAAGTTCTTGAAAAACAAGTATTATTAAAATACTTGAATAAGATGACGATTCAAAGCATTGGTTCAATTATTTTTTCATCTGCCAAATTTTTTATATAGGTTTTGTTTAAAACGAAATTTTCGTAAAAATTTCACCTCAAGAACACTTTACACAACTGTTTAGTCCTACACTAATAATTAAAATAAAAAATTGTTTGTGAATTTATGGATGTAGTATTTTGAGAAGTTGAGAAAAGGGTGACATTATTATGTGAGGTGAATTAACAGACTGAAAAAAACTTTCAATTTTGCCTGTAGACATAGCACATGAAGCGTGGGGAAAAATTAGGTAATTCATGGAAACATTGCAAAATTTTGTCCAGTTTAATACAAGCACCTTATACATCACAAAAAAAATGCTTTTGTGATGTATAAGGCTAGCGCCACACTACGCCGATCTTCCATTGTGTCGAATCCTCAAAGCGAATGGATTGACCAATCGTCCGTGCAGTGTGTTTGATAAACGTATATTATGTAGTGGCATTTTGCAGACGCAGAAGCAGATGCAGATGCAAACGCAGAAAATCGGCATAGTGTGGAGCTGGACATAAAATTACTAAAATTCACAACAAATAACACGAGGAAAATGGCCCAAAAATTGAATAATTGAATAAAAATAAGAATAAATTATCTAAATTCAACAAGAATTATTATTTACTAACAAAAGCCAAAAAGGATAGATTGAGGAGGATGCTCCCACGCATGTGACCGATACATACATATATGTTTGTAACTATTACTGTAAATTAATTAAGGAATAAAACATACGGAAAATCAGAAAATATTAATCAAAAATATAATAAATAGGATTATATAAGTCGTTGATATCAGCAGTGAACTTTGCTACAGATTTTTTTTTTTGTTTTAAGTTCTTTTTCAAACCCAAATGATCAATTCATATGTTCTGTAAAAGTGAGCTGAGTTTGTATGTGTTACAGCGAATTTGTATTTCCAGTGAGACTATATTTTCACTAGTAGAAATGTATTTTTCCCGGTCGGGCAGAGTGGGGGCAGTGAAAACATGTCAATCAACGAATTTACAGATTCAGTACACATTAACTGTGAAAATATATTTTTTGTCCACGAATGCGCGCATTACTCAAAGCATAGACAATATATCGGTGAAACCTTCAATAATTTGTACACAAACGTACGCAGTTCTTAAAGCATAGAAAGTATAAAGCCGGCACTTCACTAGGCGATTTTTATTCATTTTGCGGTCCTAAATTAAAATAAAATAGAATTAGTAAATTAAATTAAAATAGCGACACCGCAAAACGAATACGAATCGCGAAGTAAGGTGTCGGCTGAAAGATCGCGCACTCGGGTTTTTTAAGATATCTGACGACTGCGGGAACAAAAAAATCTTTTTTTTTCGAAAAATAAAATTATATTTATTTCTGAAAATGAAAAGATTTCACAATAAAAGATATTAAATTTAAGCATAATATTTATCAGACATCTGACAATTATAGAACATAAAAGACAGGATGCATATTTGTAATATTATGGAATTTGGTTTCGATTAGGTAAACATTACTTAGGTACTCTTCGGTGATTATTCCGGGAAGGATTTTCACAGATAAAAAAATCTTTTAAAAATATAAAAAAATTAGGTATAAGTAAGCATTAAAAATATCAACAATTGAATATTTTTTCAAATATAATATCAAAAATATATCTGGTCTGTAAAAATCCTGTCCTGAATAATCAACTTCCCCAACAAAACCCGTCTAGAATAATCAGTGTTTGCAAAATTCATAAAAATTCTGTTCACGAAACTCGCATCCGTGAAATTGAGAGCTTGATTGAAGTTATGTACTTAGTTCAATTTCAATCTGGATCTAAACCAAAAGTATCCTATATCTGTCTTGTTATCAAATGATATCATTTTGGTTGTGCGCAGTGTTGCCAACTCAGATTTTGAAAAAGGTGTAGGCCACATTAGAAAATTACGTAGAATTAGTAAATTTTGCTTGTAAAAAGTTCGTAGCTCTACGTCCTTATTTTCTGAGTGAAATGAAGAGGTTAGCGTAGGTAAAACTGAATAAAACAAGTGTTTTGTTATTAATTTTTTTCATTATTAGTTTCAGGTAAATTAATTAAATTTATACATATATGTATTAAAATATTTAATGTGTTCCTGCAAAGGCTCGCGGTTTCTTTTTAAGCCACTTTTCAAGATAGGAATCAAAACCACTCCTTATTATTTTTAGGTTAAGTTTACAGATTAGATTACACTTTGGTTATGTAAGTTTCTCCCTTCGAGAGGAGACATTTCATTTTACATAGTCACAGCTCTATGGAATGGGAACTTTGTTTATAAAATAAATGACGCGAGTGTTGTACGGTAGTATGAAAGAAATGGAACATTTATTAGCTTTTTTCACGAATAAATAGGAAATTATACCCATTCAGCCTAATGAGCTGTTATTTTGTAAAATTGTACAATTTTTAATTTTGTTAATCAAATATTACAATATAAAATACGTAGATTCTGGGACTGAAGATCGTAGGATTGCAGGAAAAGCTTAAAGATCTACGTAAAAATACGTAGAGTTGGCAACGCTGGTTGTGCGTACGTATATAGCATTCTTAAATTCATCAAACAATAATTGCGAAGTGAAGTGCCAGCTTTATACTTTCCATGCTTTGAGAGTAGCGTGCGTTTAATTTTGATTTTTGCCAAATTTAATTTTGACAGTTCGGAAACGAATATAATTTCCCTAGTAAGATGCAGTACGATGTCAGTTAAAATATTGTATTAATTTCTATTGGTGAAAATCTGCTTGGATGTGATAAGAATGACCTTGAATATAATTTCTCTAAAATCAAGTGAAATTCAGATTCACTGAAACATATGGACTAAATGAAGAAATAATTGTATAAAATTTCATCACATACCTGTCTATTAAAAACCCACCGATAAAACATAATATGACATTTGGCCATGAGTAAATTGAATACAACAGCACAAATTGGGTAGTAGTTATTCTGAGATCATCTTTGAAATTATCCTGCAGTGCACCAGGATTATCGTAACAAAAATAGGAGCCTGAAAAATAAAATACATTTCAGAAATCTCACAATATATTTCAATTATTTGAAATACAGAACATCATATTTGGGATACATCAGCTATCAGAAAAAGCTCCCACTTGGTTTGTGTTGTGCTCACTCTATCAATGGTATTAAAACCAAAGGGGTATCAAATGGTAAAATGTTATGGGTGCTATGTGCTTCGTTTCAGTTTCTTCAGTTTAGTTGCATATTTCTGTTGAGTGTGGGCCACATAGAGTGTGTTTAATTAATGAGAGTGAAAATTCACAAGTTAAGGGAGGTTTCTGCTTTGTTTGGTCAAAAAATGTTCAATTCTAGTATGTTGACTAAGGCCCGGCTGTTTCAAGTTCGATCAAAGTAAGCGGTCGATTAAAGCATAGATTTTTACGAAAACGGATCGTCTGATTGGTGGAGAACGTAAAAATCTATGCTTTAAAACGACGCTTACTTTAATCCAACTTGAAACAACCGGGCCTAAGCGGTCTTTATTAAACATAAAAATATTTTACCATGTTTTGTCAAACTTTAAAAAACATTTTATCTATATCTATAAAACTCAATGTCTGTCTGTCTGTTCTCTATACAAATCCACACCGTTTGTCCGATTCGATTCAAATTTTGCATACTTATACTTTGGGACCCGGCGGGTAACATAGGCAACATTGCCCCCTTATTCTGATACCCCTTCCCCTCCCCTAATATATTTTCGATGCAAATCTATACCATTTGACCGATCAGACTCAACATTTTGAAACTTATTCTTAAGGACTCGACGGGTAATATATGTGACATTTACCCTCTATACTTTTAACACTTCCCCTTCCCTGATATATTTTTGTTGCAAATCTGTACTTTTCGACCGATCGGTCTCAAAATTTGAAAACTTATTCTTTAGAACCCGGCAGGTAACATATTCGACATTTCACCTTTTTACCCTTCCCCTCCGCTGATATATTTTCGATGCAAATTTGTACCATTTGACCGATTGGACTCAAAATTTGGAAACTTATTCTTAAGGACTCGGCGGGTAACATTTGTGACATTTCCCCCCTATTCTCATACCCCTTCCCCTCCCCCTGACATATTTTCCATGCAAATCTGTACCATTTGACCGATCGGACTCAAAATTTGGAAACTTATTCTAAGACTGCTTATGGTCTAAGATCCCGACTAAGGTCGACCTTCACCCATCTGTTTACCGAATGAAATATATTTTTTAGCAATCATAATATATTAATCATAACATATTGCGAATGGGTTGCCTGGTGAAGTCAAGCCTACCTTTAATTAAAATTAATGTGATCCAAACAAAATCAATATTGATTGAGAGTAGGGAGCATAAGGAACAAGAAAATGTTGGGTTGCCTATCTTTTTTTTGGTCCATATTATAGGTTGCCAGGTAAAAATAGGTGAGTTAATATTAGATATTTACACTCATCTGTTTTCTTAATGAAATTTATATTTAAATACAGGTAATTTTATTACGAACACGATGGTATTAGATTGCCTAAGTAAAATCGGTCAAGACTTGGGGTTGCCGCAATTTAAAACAGCGCTCGACTATTAGTCAACATACCAAATATCAATATTCTATATTTAATCATTTTCGCTTGAAAAAATTGGCAAAAATCAAACATTTTTGGGCTCAACAAAGCAGAAACCTTCTTTAAGGTACTTCTACTATCTTTTTAGTGCAATATTATAAATCAGCATAGTCATATAATATTAGAAGTTTGTAGATTAATTACAGATGCCTAGTCGATTCTGTATAAAATAAATTAATATTCCAATAAAAAAGGAGTTTCAGTTTATTCAGCCTATGACATATTCGAATCTGGCAACTTTTTATTATGATGAAAAAAAATATGCACATATATTTTTGCCTTAACACCATTCAGGTTTAAACAACTGATGAGACAAAGAAAATTCCGCTTTGCGATGTGATCATTGATTACATCATCAGTGTTGTATGGATGTGAAACCTGGAGCCTCACGGAAAAACAAGAGAGTCATCACTCTTAGGATATTGAACTCTGAGATCTTCAAGCTGCCAACGTTACAGGGATTCTAAAGATGTATGAAATACTGTAAGTGGATGGGATACATCGTCAAATGCGAAGAATCGAATAATAAGAAATATATTTCTAATTGAACCAGGTTTGTTCATTATCATTTTTAGTACATATATATGTATATCAGAAAAGTAACTAACTAAAAATTAACTAACCATCACGCCGTTTCCCAGCAGGGGTAGGCAGAGAGGATTGAACGCCACACTCTTCTATCTTGGCACACCACTTTTGCTTCGGCCACATTCATACATCTTCTCATACACATTCTACGGTTGTTGCGGCTTTTAACAGGGCCATCCTCAAATACTTGTAGTACCTGATCATGCCAGGTCTTTCGCGGACGCCCTCTATTCCTGTTACCTTCAACACTCGCCTCATATATTTTCTTAACCATCCTTTCCTCGTTCATACGTTCCACATGACCAAACCATCTCAGCACTCCTTCTTTATTCTATCTACCACACTACAGCCAGCATTGCATTCACTTCTAATTTGTTCATTCCTCACTCTATCGACCAAAGATTTTCCACACAAGCGTCTTAGTGATCGCATTTCCACCGCATTCAGTCTACTTTCATTCCTCTTTTGCCAATTCCAGGCTTCACTTCCATACATAAGGGTTGGCACTAGAACGCCATTATGTACCGCTAGCTACCGTTGTTTATAATTACATCACACTTAGTCACTCTTTCGTCTCTCTCGAATACCATCACTTTCGATTTGAAAAGTGAGGCCAGTAAAAAAGTAATAATTGCAGAATGATTAAAAACACTTTTTTATATTGCAGAAAAATATTTTGGATTAGGTTAGGAGTGAAGAACTCACCAAAACCAATCAGACACATAAAAACAAGAGCAAAAAATCTATTAAAAGGATGATTGGGGTGGCAAATGTTTGAACATCCAATTTTAGAATTTGCTCCATCTTGGAGAGTACTCTCTGTCAAAAGTGGCTCTTGATCAGTATTCTCTCTTATAGGCTGCATTGTAGATATCTATAAAAAAATATAAAAAATTAGCAAGAACAAAAAATATATAATGCGAAAATCTCCTTTACTATGAACTACCCTCACTGGATGCATGCAAATGAACGAAGTACGGAACTCCTACGATCATCTCCTCGACTTATGCTTCAGTCATTTCTATGTGAAACCAGAGAAATCAGACCCTATAATTAACGAGGATGAACACCACCCTGCTTTGCACGTTTACGTTAGTTGCAAGGCCAACTTAAAACCACATAGCCCACCAACCTATGCATTCGGACATGTTGACTATGTAGCAAATTAACAGATTTTTCCTAAGGACCAACTGGATTGAGTTATACATGATAGACACCGTTATGAGAAAATCAACGAATGCATTGAGTACCATGTTCCAGTCTTCTTGAAGAAAACCAGCGACTACCCGTGTTGGTTCTCGAAAGAACTCATAAATAAAGTTAGGCAAAAAAAAGAGGCACACGTCCACTATAAGAGAACACACACAAAACCAGCATACATCCATACAGCATTATTGTGGACCATAAACTGAATTTCTCAAGCCATGTGGAGAAAGTTGCGTCACAAGCTTTCAAGACTCTCGGTTACATCATTAGAGCTAGGAAGGACTTCAGCAATGTCTACACGCTGGTTCGACTATTCGACAGTCTCGACAGTCTGTTCTGTCATTTGGTCGCCGTATACCAATAAACTAATCAATTAGCTCGAAAGAATACAACACAAACTATGTAAATACATCGCCTATCGTACACGATCACAAGTAGATATTGAGACCTTATATAACAGATTCAGAATCAGCAAACTAGTCACTAGAAAATGTCCTTAGGTTTTCACGGCCGTTCAGAATATTCTGTATATAGTTTTCTGGGATATTCTGACGTGTATATTTGACCTCTCTGGCCAACGTTTCGGATCCCATTGCAGGGTCCATCATGAGGGCTGATGTGATGAGTGTGTATTGAAGTGTAGCTTGCAAGAGAATACTCAAGCTACACTTCAACACACACTCATCACATCAGCCCTGATGATAGACCCTGCAATGGGATCCGAAACGTTGGCCAGAGAGGTCTCATATACACGGCAGAATATCCAAGAAAACTATATACAGAATAGTCACTCAAAGACAATTGTCTGACCTGACCTTCTTCTACAAATCTGTCAAAGGACTGATAGACTCGCCCAAGATCCTGGAACAATTTGGCATTATCACTGCTAGGCCGGATCTAAGAGTGCGTACATTGTTGGGAACCACTAAATCCACAAAAAGTTACATGTACAATGGCCCAAGAAATAGGATTGCCAATCTAGTAAATAACTACTGCGTTGATATCAACTTCTTCGATGAATCATACGTCTTATTCTCATCAGCGGCAAAAAGATTGTTATCACAGTATTAAAATTACCCTCAACCCTATATGATTATACCATGTTGTTACTATACTAGTATTTTCTTTATATATATGTGTAATTTTTCTAATCCATTCATTTAATTCTATTAATTTGTAAAATCCATGTATATAGCCGATTGGCGTGTGAATATAAATAAATAATACAATCAGTGTTAAAGAATGAGATTCACATAGTGGAACCCGGATTACAAGATATCGGAATTTACATTTTTTCGCAAATACATAATTAAATTTGATGGTCCCCCATGACAACTTGCGTTACATGAAAATTAAAATAAATTCAAAATGTTTAATGCATTTATCGTGTATGCAACCTTGAAGATAAATAGGATTTTAAAAAATGGTATAAAAATGTTAAAGTCTATTACAAGATTCTATTCTAAAAAAATTCAGACTGTACTGTAACACCATTACATTGCATAAAACTAGAAATTTGTGCAAATGAATGATAGAAACATCAAGTATAGCTAATGTAAAAGCTAATCAACATATTCAAAGGACGCGAGTGTCAGTGTCCCATAAATAGGCGACCTGCATGCTTGCTATATTGAAGAATACAACAAGAAAATATTGTCTGTCTCGCTGGCATGCTACCATTGTAGCTACAAGTGCGACAGAGGTTGTTGTCTTTATTAATAGGGCTGACATGGGAGTTATTCCTCATAAAACAGCCCTGGGTATGCAGTGGGTCCCTCTTCGCTTCGCTGTCTATATATATATATATTTTTTAAATAGAGATGCGAACACGGAATACGTGTCACATCAATATTCTTACTATTTTCAAACTAAGCTAAACGCTTGTGCTATGAAAATAGGACTAACTTGCTAGTCTGGAGTGAAGTTCGAACCCGCAATCTTTGGATCACGAGGCGAGTGTCCTAACCACAGGACCAACAAGCTACTCGTTACTACATATTAATAGGTTGTATGGCGTGTTTATAATTTGAATACTTAGATTCCGAAAGTGCTTCATTCAGTGCGCACATTTTTACACATGAAGACTAACTCTAATTTAATCATCTATATACAAGAAATGTATATGTGGGTAGTGTGCTTGTGACAGCTTTTACTGTGCACAAAAACTTGACCAATAATCATGGAATGTAAAAATAACCACAAATTTCGAGAAATTCATGAGATATTAAGGCTGGATATTCACTGCATATGCATATTTTTGCCCAATCCAATTTTTTAAGACAGTAACTCGATAGAACCTTTGTTCTCATATAAAAGAAGTAAACTAAACATTATTTACAATAATTAACAAAATATAAGCATTAATCGACAAGCCAAAGCCAAAAAATTTGTTTTCAGTGTCTTAGAAAATTTCAATACATAGTTAGTTGTTAATGAATATTTATATGTGCGCAGAATGTTTTTCTTTGCACGTTTTTATATGTGCGCAAAATATGTGATGAATCTGATCCGCATGAGGACCAGCTCGATGGCCCGGAAGAGGGCCTTTTTTATAAACCGTCATGATCAACTCCACAACACGACAATGAAAGCGCCCCTAGCGACCATTCGCCAAACCATTTGTGGTGTTTTTGTTTTTGTTAATTTGTGAAATGTAAAAAAATATGTTGTGGTTGTGAAAAGACCCTATATTCAATTTTAATAATGTGTCATACTTTTTTCTTTTTAATGTAAATACTCATAAATTTATTCAGAATGTTTAGTTTATAATGAAATTTTAAAAATTGTTATTTAACAGAATATAACGTTCATATTATTGTATGATTAGCTTGTTAGTGTAGTTCAGAGGTTCACTTAGTGATCTGGTGGTCGGTGGTTCGAGCCCCATTCCGGGACACCAGCAATTTAGTCCTATTTATGAAAATGCAATGATGAACAGGCTTTTGGCTTAGTTGGAGAATAGTAAGAATATCGATGCGACATGTATTCCGCGTTCGGAATGAAATTATGAAACACAGGGTTTTCTCGAGTGTAGATAAATTGTGCCACGTTTAAACATGAATGACTTAAGCTCGAGGATGGCGCGTTTACACATGGATTATTTGTAATGCGAAATTCAAAATGTTTCAGCAAATTAATATTGCCGATTCCGATACATCGGAAAATCCACAATATCATTTCAAATTTCACAAATAAATTTCATGTTACAAATTACGCAATAAATATTTTTTAAATACATGAATACAAAATATATAATTATATAAAAGTGTAAGTCCTTCTCCAAGCACAAGAGTAAGTCTCGTTTTGAAGAGGTACAGCGATAAAGTTATATATTTATTTATACTTTTAAAAAGCGTAATAAACTGTATCTAATATTAAATAAACAAAAAATAATAATTCTTTGAGAATCTTGAGTCTAGGTATTCTTTATATGAAAACGAAAAATTTATCAGTCTTTGTTCACAGCACTAATTATTTAATTTAAAATATGTTATAGATGAGGGAAAAAATAAATTGATATATTAAATAAATTAAACCTTTTAGAATAAAAAAATATTTTACCTTTACAAAAACCACAAAAAGAATTTAATATTAAACGCAATATGTGAGCAAACTGCGATCTGTCCCAATAGGGCGTATCAGCATATTAATTTAACATAATATATATTACTCATAAACGGAGATTTCAATAAACATTGGATATTTATTGACACAATTAGATTGCGGTTGACTAATAAATAAACTATAACCCCACATTCACAAAAATTAGCTCATCGCAAGGCAGATAACAGATCGTACAGTGAATCAAGTGAGGGGTGAGTTCATTGATCCATGATTAGACATTAAATTTGTGGAACAACTTTTTCACTTCTAAAGTTATCGAACTAAACACTTGTCAAACAATTGTTTTGCCGTGTGATGACAGATCAGACTAGGGATGGGCGTTGAATGGACGGACTAGTTGAAATCAACCGTTGACGTTGCATCGACGAGTCGACCGTTTACGTTTATCGCATGGACTAGTTGAATTCGTAGACGGTGGACAGCGGACGCCGTGGTCGGTGGACGATTCGAGATTAACGCTATGCAAAGCAACGAGCGAGAGCAAGACAAAACGTCTCCGTTTATTTCTCTCTCATCTCTCGCTGTCGACTTGTAAATGCCATAGACGTCATTTTACGCTGTATAAAATAAAACAATTCTGTTTAATTATTTTATTTTTTATTGAACTATTATTAATTAATAGGCCGGCTAGATATTTTTCTAAAATCAATATTGTATTCGATCGATCTCGACTTCTTACATATCTACCTGAAAAGGGATGCTAAAATTTAATTATTGTGTTATTTCCTTACTTTTCAACTTTAGCATATAAATGATAAACAAACTTGTAGGGAATAAAATTTTCTATACCTAACTATGGTCCTTATTCAGGACCATAGTTATGTATATATATCATTAACTATTGTATATGTAATATAATCTTGAATTTAGGTTTAATTAATTTTTATTATAAATTCCTTATTTTCAACTTTATAGATAAAAAAATAAATCTATTATAATTTTGTTTACACCACTTTTTATTGTTTTTTTTACATGTTTCGGGAACAATGTTCCTTTTCTCAAATTGAGCCTTAAACTAAAGTTGACAAATAATACAGATATATTTATTTATCTGTCACCACAAAGTGAAAGTCTGACTTTGAAAGATGTATTCTTCAATAAATTTCTAGATAACATCTCAAATGTAAAGTATTTTTAAATTATGTATTTATTTATAAATTTATAGATAATAAATAAATGTAAAGGTTTTTATCATTTTTTTTTTAACTTGTATTGAAATAAATGAATTTTTCGTAATCGATTTGAGTTAGTGTAGTGATAGTCCAACGTTTTACAAAAAAATAATACTCATAATCAAGGCAGGAATATAGTCCTGCTAGGTTATTATTGTTTTCCAAATAACCCTGTACACATGTAATAATATGTATCTAATATATTTTTTTATACACACATTGCTTTGTACTTTATATTTTTAATTTTTATACTCATATTTTAATGCTTATACCCGATACTTTCACTGCATATATATGTAGTTTATATTTATATTATACTGCTTACACCTGATATTGTTGTGTATACCTACTTCTTTCTTTATTATATATAGAAAGAAGTATATAAAACAATATGTAAAAGCCTATAAACAAATAAATAATAAAATATTTCTTTTTACATATAAGCACAAGTAGCGGTTTTACTTTCCCCGAAACTATATTCCTTCGAACTTCTTTAAATTTTAAAAATTAACGTAATAAAAATAACCAACGGTTGTGCCGTCGAGCAGCGTCGCGTCAAACCGTAGACAGTTGACTATCGTCCCGATGTTTAGATAAACGTCCGCGACGTCCGCGTAACGAAGTTGACGCGTCAACTAGTTGACGAATTCAACTAGTTGATCGTCTCGTCGATGAATGGACGTGGACGGTCTCGTTTCGTCGACGGTAAATACGTCGACGACCCATCCCTAGATCAGACAAATGCTCTTATCTATGCTGCGCACTTAATATAATATAAATTGATTACGAGGCCCACTGCCACCAGATGTCATTAAAGAGCCTATGCATACTTTTTTCGGCGTTCGCTTGGTGTCACTTTTCCTCCCGCGTCCAATTGAAATAGTATACCTAATACCTACCTGATTTATTTTACAATAATTAAGTGGTATGTTGGTTTTCCAAAAATACGTTCATAGTTCATACTAGTTTATGGATATTTGTTAGCTATCAGGGAACGCTTGCCGCGTTGAGTGTTAAAATATACATTTTAAAATGTATACAGGGTTAATTGTAAAACATTAATAACCTCGCAGGACTATATTCCTACCTTGATTATGAGTCGAAAATGTTCAAGCTATTATTACCTAATATCAATAGTTATGGAGATATGCGACATCAAAGTTTCCATTTTTTTTCAATATTTCTGACTTATTTTTTGAAAAACGTTGGACTATCATTATAGTAACTAATATTAATTACGAAAAATTCATTCGTTTCAAAACAAGTTAAATAAAATGATTAAAACCCTAAAAAAAATCCAATTGGAATGTTTTCCAATTGGAATTCGAAGGTTTTTATTTTTTTTATTTGACTTGTATTAAAGGGAATGAATTTTTCACACTCGATATAAGTTACTGTAATGATAGTCCAACGTTTTACAAAAGATGAGTCAGAAATATTGAAAAAAAAATGCAAACTTTGATGTCGCATATCTCCTTAACTATTGATATTAGGTCATAATAGCTTAAATATTTTCGACTCATAATCAAGGCAGGAGTATAGTCCTGCGAGGTTATTAATGTTTTCCAAATAACCCTGTATAATTTTGTGCCATTATGCAGAGTCCTAGAGATACGCGGAGATCAGGATTAAATTGTATATTTTTTTCAATGGCAAGTACCCCTGGTATAATATAATTTAACTAATTTGAATCTGCTCTAATTTTAAATGATGTCTACAATACTGAGAAAAAGTTGGCAATATTTCAGATGGGTCAAACTCTGATCGTAAATATTGAGTCATATCGTATGTATTTGCACCTGAGGACTAGTGATGGATGGCTCACGGTCGTGGGAGTTGGAGAAGAATCCGCCGTCGGGCTGATGGTACAGTAGCCGGCAAACATCTTGAAATTTTACGGCGTAGTAGGGGAAAGTTTGCGCATGTACCATTCCACCAGAGACCCAAATTTTGTCTTCTGCGCATTTCCCCATTACGCCAAAAAATTTCAAGAAGTTTGCCGGCAACCGTAATGAACGGTAGGTACTTGCCTACTACTTGCCTACTTACAAGTAAGTTGCCGGCAAACTTCTTGAAATTCTTTGGCGTAGTGGGGGAATGCGCAGAGGACAAAATTTGGGTCTCTTTGGTGGAATGGTACCCGCGCAAACTTCCCCCCACTACGCCGTAAAATTTCAAGATGTTTGCCGGCTACTGTAGATGGGTGAAATATGCAAATGCAACACCTCTCCTCTTCCCCGATGTTTTTGTTAATTCTAGATTGTCTACGTAAATAGCGGTTGAAAAGCTAATGATTTCAATATCATTTCGCTGAGGAACGACTATCACGGGATGTCTAGTGTCTATTCCCAATGAGGCTGGCGGCATTCTCTACGTGGAAGCATAATTTATCAGCCCACACCAGTTCTAGGATGTATGTAATGCCAGTAATTATATAACTTCGTATGAAATACCTTTTTCGCTCATACCAGCTGACTTGTTTTTACTTCAAATGCTTTATACAATCTTCAGTTTTTAAACAGTGGCTTATCCATCATGAATATTATTAATTCTCGAAATTATAGTTGTAGCCACAGATTTAGTTATTTATTCAGATATTATTATACAAAATTCCAATCACAATGCCAGCAATGCATTGGGCTATGCTGAGGCAACAATTTTATATTTTTCATAAGTGATTTCACGAATGATGATAATACAGGATTGGCCATAGGTTTTTAAGAAATTATTTTCATAATGTAAACCATCATCCTCTTCTAACAAAATATTTTTCTACTATAGATAGGTAGTATGATACCTCGTCAATATTTATTTATATTTAAGAAAAGTTTTTTTCACTTGTGAAAAATTCTAAAATTGTCGGATTTAATGTATAAATAAATATTTTACTCAAGTTTACTCTAATTTATTTTAAAACGTAAAGATTTTCAGTACCTACTAAATATTTTTCTAATTTTCAAAAATAAATTGATTTCACGGCCACTAGATGTCGTAATTAAAAACAAGACGGTGGCGAGTGATCATTCTAAATATATGTCTTTTTTTATGATGCACCGATCATAGGCACCGATACAGAGGGGTGCGTTTAGCTAGACGCTCAGCATTTGAACGAATCCTGACAAACTCAAGCTCGTTCAGAAAAACGCAGAATTGATGGGCGCGACAATCATCTAGCAATAAAATCGCTTATAAATAATTTATTTACATAATTTATTATGCACTAACACCGGAAAACAAATTAATTTTATACAAATCAATGATTCTTCCAATCGTTTCATATGCCGCCCCTGCCTTCAGCAGCATTCATAAAACCAAATACCAAAAGTTACAAGTCACTCAAAACAAATCACTGAGAATCATATACAACACACCATTCAGACAATCCGTCAAAAATTTAAATAAATTACACAAAATTGATACAATCAAGGAACACTTCCTCAAACTGTCAGACAATTTTCATAAATCATGCACCTATCCCCATCAAGAAAATCCCCTCATCCGTAATCTCGGCTCATATGAGCACGACATCAGTCTTCTGCCTTTCAGATACAAACACAGATTGCCCCGCCACTACTTCATGATGCGACACAACGCGCTCGATCCTCCGGATCGAGGGCCCGGACGACCTACAGCCTCGACCAGCGCATCCAATTTATGATTTTTGTAAATAAATAAATATTATTTAAGATGTAGCTGTGTACATTATTTTTGCTATTTATAAGTTATAATAAGGCGGCACTGTACATAAAGTGTCGCGCCTAATTAATTTGAAATTTTTAAATATTATCAAGTAAAATGTTTAGTGGGTTTTTTATTAGACTTTTTTACCCATCCGAATTCATGTCAATAAATCAACTTATGATGTATAGATAATAAGTATTTAGAAAAAGTGTCAAAGCTATAGAGCTGATGCACTTGTAGCAGTAGATTAGGCGGTCTAGCCGCATGTAGAGTACTCAGAGTATCGTAGACTCTAAGGAATCGGAAAAAAAAAATTATTATGCGCAAGCGTGTGAATAATAATTGCATTGTCAAGTGACTGGGAACTTCATGAACTTCCCGAGCTTCTATTTTCGGTACCGTCAAAAGAATAAAATGAATTTTCTTCCAAAGGTTTGATAGGGAGGTTTACTAGCACAAACAACCCGCGTGAGGCGCAGATTATGCGACGCAATGTGCGCAGCGACCTTATCAATGGAATGTCAAGGAAAGTAGCGGGAGTTTAAAAACACTTATATACATTTATTACAGAAAACAACAGACAAACCTTACACTCTAAAACACTATTACTAATGTAAACGACCCTCTTCCGTCTCTTCCAAAGGGTCTTATTTAACAGAAATAATACTCTAACACGATGGTTGAGATTACTTTTTATTTTGGATTAATTACAACAATTAATAAAAGCACAATTACATTGATGTGAACACTCCCGTAGTCAATCTACTTCTACTGAATCTATGTGAAGACTGATCAATAATGCAACTAGTTAGAGACAAGACTCTGCTTATATGGGATTCTAATCCAAACAATTAGGATGATAAGTATGGAACATCGGGCGGCTCCGGGTCAAAGTTACTTTATGATAAGACCGGGGTCGTTGTAGGGACTCTAATTGATATTAATATTGGAATTTACATTTCTGTTTACAAAACTAAAATGTTTATTCCATGTTTATCATTCCTATACAATGTTGATTTATATAATGGTTGGTATAGGTACATTACACCATCACCCTTTAAAGATTTCCCTATATTTTTGAAAAAAAACAATATTCACAATGCTATCAGGAAGTAAGTTCACGTCATGATACAATAAAATATGATATTATATATTCACAAAATTTCATAATTTTACAATTCTTATATAGGTATACAATTTTATAAAATTTTATTCTTCACACTTAATACTTATGAGATAATATTTTTATACATTGTCCTTTATTGAAGCTAATCTAGGACTTCTTCTCAATGGAACATTCTCTATAGAATCGTCAGCTAATTCTACAGAAATATTTTCTTTATGAGATTTTTTATTTATATTCAATGTTAAACAGTTGGTTATCATGGCACAACAATTCTTTGGTTCGGGTTTTACCTTCGAACGAATTTTCTTATAAATTTTATATAAAATAAACAAGGCTAAAAATTTTGCAAATGTTAATACACAATAAACAAAATAATTATTATTTAAGACTTTTTGAATGACACTTTCATCTTTTATTTCAAATTTGTTGAATTGGTCTAATTTATGACTAGCCATTAATAATTGTTCTCTATCAAGAGTAGTTGAATGGGAATGCATCATGATTAGAGTCGAGTTATCAATTACTTTATGTTTACAACAGTCGTCATTGACAATATCAAATGTCGGTATAATTGAATTAAAAGAACTTTCAAAATTACTATCTACAGAAACAAGGATAGTATTTGCTGTGTAAACTTTACAAAATTGTCTAGTAATTAGAATTCCTGTGGAATCAATTTTAATTTCGTCGGGTACATTTTGATTACTGTTTTTACACATTATTGTTATCACTGTTGGCTTGGGTAATACAAATAGCCATTTATTGTTATCTAACTTGTACCAAATTTCATTGATTGATTTCATAATTCTAGTATTACAATTATCAGGTATGAATTCAGTTTTATATAAAATTTCAGTTTCACAAATGGGTCTAATCTGAAGTGAATAAAAAGGATTTTTAGTGTAACAAATTAGTTCATTCTGATCTAAATGCTTGCAATCATCAAAGTTATCTATGGTTACATAAGTAAGTTTATTTTCGGAAATAGCTAAGTAATTAGATGATGGCAAAATAAATATGTAAGAGTTATCTCTTCTTAATACAGGTGTAGGGATTACCTTGTACACATGATATTTAATATAATTTATTAAAGGGTTTGATATGACAAATACAATTTTGTTATTTAAAGAGAAACATTTTAAGGTAATTAAATCTAATAATTTATGCACATTTTTGAGTTCTACTGAATATGGGTATGTAGTAAAAGCTGGCAATAAGGATACTGTTTGCTTAATTATTAATATGATATATAACGCTTTAATCTATTTGCATGTACGGTTACATTTTTATTTCTTATTTTAATTATATAATTTACGGGGGAAATTATTTTAACTACTTCAAAGGGTCCAGTATATCGGCTAGTAAGTTTTCTCGATTTTCCGGGTTTAACAATCTCATTATTTAAATATACTAAGTCTCCGATTTTATATTTATCAATTTTTATATTTCTATCGTAATATTTTTTGTTTATTTCTTTATTTTTTATGCAATTTTCTCTAGCAATTTTCTGACTGGATTGTAATTTAAGTCTAAGTTCATCAACATAATTTTCATATGTATATTTAAATTCTGGTTCTTTTATTAATGAAGATGGAAGCGTTGCTTTGTTTCCAAATATCAATTCATATGGAGATATTTTAGTTGTCGTATGTACAGCTGTATTGTACGAGAACATAGCAAAATCTATCCATTCATCCCAATCAAGTTGATCTTGGTTTACATAGTGCTTTAGGTAGTCGGCAAGTGTCTGGTGACTACGTTCCAAAGCTCCATTAGTTTGAGGGTGAAAACTTGTACTTTGCAGTTGTTTAATTTTAAATAATTTAGCTATTTCTTTCATTAAATTTGACGTAAAGTCGGTACCTTGGTCTGTCAAAATAGATTCAGGAATACCAAATTTACATATAAAATTTTGCGTTAAGGTTTTAGCAACTGTAATGGCTTCATGATTTGGTAAAGCATAAGCTTGTGAAAATTTCGATAAATCGTCTTGGAGAGTTAATATATATTTATTTCCTGATGAAGTTAAAGTAAGGGGACCTACAATATCTAATGCTATCTTTTGAAAAGGTTTCGTTGATGTAGTGGTAATTTCCATAGCTTCTTTATTTTTCTTGCGCACTAATTTATTTTTTTGACATGATTCACATTGTGCGACAAACTTCTTAATTTCCTTTTTCATATTGGGCCAATTGTATTTTTCTTTAATACGATTATAAGTTCGGAAAAATCCCGAATGACCTGATGATGGATTCGAATGATTTTCGGTTAAAATTGTTATAATTTCTTCTGCTTTAGGGGTTATTATTTTATCGTGATATATTTTAACATTAACTTTAGAGGTTTTAAATACATATCTTAACATAGCACGTATTTTGTACCATTTTAACTTATCATATCTATCAATAAGATTAGGCATATTTATTTCTTGAATATTTCCTATAAATAACATATTTCTTAATTTAACTAAATTTACATATAAATTTTCATATTCTCCATTATTCCAATAATTTTGTTTATTTATAAGATAATATATATTTTGGTTACTTTCGCGGAATTCTACAACATCAGTTACTTTGATTACTTTTTTATCTATTACTTCGACATGAGCTTTAAATTTCTCCTTAATTTCTTTTTGGATATCCGTTTGAAATTCTTTATCTGCTCCTAAGCAAATTACAAAACTTCCTGAAGTATTTAATTTATCATTTATTTCTTCAATATTGTTATTGATTATAACTGTAGATTGATATTTTTCTAAGAAATCTGAATATGATTCGACGTTCGATTTTATATTATTAATATATTTAATATTATCTTCTTGCGAGGTAGAAGGTTTGTTTTCTTCATCAATTTTTATTCTGCTTAATGTATCAGCATTCGTATTTGCTTTTACTGGTTTGTATACTAAAGTATAATCGTACTCTTCAAGAGCTAGACGCCATCTAACTAAGCGTGATCCTGGATCTTTAACATTGAATAACCAAACTAAAGGACGATGATCTGTGAGTATAGTAAATTTCCTGCCATAAAGGTAATGTCGAAAATGTTTAATACTCCATACGATTCCTAATAATTCTCTTTCAATGGTGGAATAATTAGTTTCTGCGTGATTTAATGTTCGACTTGCGTATGCAATAGGTAAATCATTTGGAGGTGTTCCTTGTGAAAGGACACTTCCAATAGCAAAATTACTCGCGTCTGTAGTTAGCAGAAATTCTTGACTAAACTCTGGAAATTTCAAAATTGGTTCAACGGTAAGGATATTTTTTAGTTTTTCAAAAGCATCCTGTTGAGCACTAGTCCATTGAAATTCACAATCCTTTTTTAATAATTTTGTTAATGGTTGCATTATTTTACTACATGATGGAATGAATTTCCGGTAATACGACACAATTCCTAGAAATGATTTAATATCTTTTGCTGTTTTGGGAACAGGATATTTTACTAATGCTTCTACCTTTTTGGGATCTGGTTTTACTCCTTTGCTCGTAATAGAGTGTCCTAGATAAATTACTTCTGGACGAAGAAATTCGCACTTATCTGGCTGGATTTTTAAATTGAATTTTGAGAGTCTTTCGAATACTTCTCTTAATCTTTTATTATGAGTTTCTAATGAGTCGGCATGAATCACTATGTCATCTAAATATACAAAACATCTATAATTTTTTATTCCAGATAGTACGTTATCCATTAATCTTTGGAAACTTGAAGGAGCTCTACGAAGGCCAAAGGGCATTCTCGTGAACTGATAGTGACCACTAGGTACGCTAAATGCAGTTTTATCAGAATCTTTGGGGTGCATTTTAATTTGGTGAAAACCCGATGTAAGGTCTAAAGTTGTAAAATATTTAGAATTGCCTAATTGTTCTAATATTTCGGAAATTTGTGGTAAGGGATACGAATCTCCTATCGTTATTTCATTAAGTTTTCTATAGTCGATCACCATTCTCCATTTCTTTTTACCAGATGCATCAGTTTTCTTTGGGACAACCCACACTGGAGAATTCCAAGGGGATGAAGATGGAATTATAATGTCTTCTTTTAAAAGTTTTTCTACTTGCTTATCAACTTCCTCTTTTAAAACGTAAGGATATCTATAAGATTTAACGTTTATTGGATTAGACGAGGTCGTTGGAATTTCGTGCATGACCACATCAGTTGAAGTTAAGGTATCACCTTCTAGATAAAATATATTATTAAATTCTTCGCAAATATCAAGTAAACAATTCTTTTCAATCTCATTTAGATGAGATATTCTTAATGAATTCCGTAGAATTTCTAATCTATTTGCTTTGAAGTTATCATTCTTTGATATTCTTCGTATATTTGCACTTTTGCTTATCTCCGGCATTGGTTCTAATATTGTTTCAATTTTATCGATTTTAATTTCTTTATCACTAGAATTCAATATTGACGTGTAAGCAGTATTGTCACTGTTTACTTTCACAATACTTGGACACAAATGGACGTTCTCTGATAATTCCTTATCAGGGCAAATTCCTTCCTTTATTTGGTGGTTTAATATGTGAATTTTAATTATTTTCTCCGTGCGCGGCGGAATAATTTGTACACAACACTCACCATTATTTGAATTATTATTGAATTTATTTTCATTATCATCATTTTTCGATGCATTTTTAATAATTTCTTTGTTAACTTTATAGTTATTAATATTTTGATATGACGATCTTGATTGAATTTCTTTTGATTTGGAATTTTCTTCCTCAACAATAATTTTATTTTTTATTTCCATTGATTTTTCAGATCGTTTATTATTTTCATTGATTGTATTTAAATTTTCACAATTCGGTGATTGTGATAGAGTCTCCTTCGACTCATAAAAATAATTTCCTATCGTTTCGGAATTCGAGTGATTTTTATTTTGTTCACAAAAATATGGTACGTTCAATGGGCGACACGATCTATCCATATTGTATGCTTCCTGGATCGGTGATTCAGAATAAGCATTGTGATACAACATTGGGATTGATTTATCCTTTATAAGTAGATGTCGACTACGATAGTCTACATTACACCTAAATTTTTTCAGAAAATCGTTACCAATGATACCGTCAAAAGGAATTGGAAAATCACTCTTTACCACGTGAAAAGGATAATTAATTATCTCGTTTGCTATACTAATTTTTAAATAGACATAACCGAGAGTTTTATTAGGATTTTCTTGTGAGGAATCTATACCTCTAATTAATAAAATTTCATCCTTGTTAATTTTTATATTTTCTTTTAAAACGTTTAATTTTATTAAACTAATGTCTGCACCAGAATCAATTAAAAAATTGTTCATATCTTTTATAGAGATGTTATTAATTTTAAGATTTACATAAGACGTGAAAAAAGCGTTGGTTAATGTTCCTATTCGGCCTGATTTATGCACGAGAGATCCTTTAGACTGGCCAGTTCTAAAGTCTCTTACGCGTTTAAATTATCCGAATTATGATTTGTTTTATTATGATTATGCTTTTGATCATTTTTAAATTTTAGTTTAAAACAGTTTTCTATAGAATGATTATTTTTCTTACAATATTTGCAAAATAAGTTATTATTATTTTTATTATTAGCAGTCGTCGTATTGGATGATGATGAAGCTTGTGCTACATAACGAACGTTAGGCTTCTTATTTTTAAATCTACAATCAAATGTGTTATGGTTGGTTTTATTGCAGATTTTACAATATTTACTATTAATATTATTAGAGTTATTTTGAATATTTTGATATTTTCTTACAACATCTCTTGATTTGATTTCTTGTTCTTCCGCTAGTGCGACCGATATTGCTCTTTCTAGAGTGTCTGGTTGGTGTGTTTTCACTGGTAGAATTAATTCTTCTTTTAGTCCGGTTATAAAAACACACTTAGCTTGGGATTTTAATAGATCTATGCAAGCTTCTCGACCGTCACTTGACGTATTTTCTGATAAATTATTTAATAATTTTATATAGCAATTTTCTACCCTAGTAGAATACGAAATGACATTTTCGTTTGGTTTTTGAGTACAGGAATTTAATTCGAGTTGCCATTGATTGTTTGTTCGTTTATCTGAATACGCGGCTAGTAAATGTGATTTTAACATAGGAAAATTTTCAAAGTTTCTATTTCTTATTAGTGCTCTAGCATTACCAGTAATCTTACTTTCTATTAATGTGTACAAAATATTTTCTATATTTTTATCTATTAATCGAAGGGCTTTTTCACTATTGTCCAAAAACTCGAAAAGTTTTGTTTTATCTCCATCAAATTTGATTAACATCTTCTCTGCAATATTTAAATCTATACACTTGTTGATTTTGGTGGTTTCTTCTTTCTTTACAGACATCTTGAAGTATTATTATTTCACTTATTAATTTTATTTCTTGAATATGTTGATAGTTTAAAACTTGAGTTTTGAATGTTTGAACACAAAATTTGCACGGGGGGTGAACACAAACAATGATTGCGACTTACATGAATAAAGTTGTAGTTGTCTTCATCTTCTTCCTTCTAGCAGCAGACTCGCTTCCACAGCACAGGTAGATGAGTTTGAAAAGGACTTGAACTCTCTGGATTTCAGTGATCTATCAAGACTTTTCCTGGACGTTGCCTTTGGGATATATATGATACTTGGTTGAAATATCAATCCCACTTTACTTCTGACACCACTGTAAAAGACCCTCTTCCGTCTCTTCCAAAGGGTCTTATTTAACAGAAATAATACTCTAACACGATGGTTGAGATTACTTTTTATTTTGGATTAATTACAACAATTAATAAAAGCACAATTACATTGATGTGAACACTCCCGTAGTCAATCTACTTCTACTGACTCTATGTGAAGACTGATCAATAATGCAACTAGTTAGAGACAAGACTCTGCTTATATGGGATTCTAATCCAAACAATTAGGATGATAAGTATGGAACATCGGGCGGCTCCGGGTCAAAGTTACTTTATGATAAGACCGGGGTCGTTGTAGGGACTCTAATTGATATTAATATTTGAATTTACATTTCTGTTTACAAAACTAAAATGTTTATTCCATGTTTATCATTCCTATACAATGTTGATTTATATAATGGTTGGTATAGGTACATTACACTAACTTTATAACTAATCTTGGCCTAACATAACCAGTCCGACCCCCACATAAGTTCGTCGTGTCCTTTCACATATTCGATAAAAAAAAAAAAACATCACAATAAAAAACACTTGTCACTATTCGTGGGCTCTTGTGGCCGCAATCTGGATGCCACGGATGGCAAGCCGCGTGGGGAGTGCACGTGGTCCAGGCTTGGCGCATCCGGTTGCGAGATCTGGCCGGAGTCTCGGAAGCTCGCGGGGAGCGCACGTGGTCTAGGTCGCGGAAGCACGTGGCGTCGGTCCCCCCGGTCACCGCTGGGGCCGAGCTGCAAGAAGGCGTCAGGCCTTCCTCAAGAGCCCGCCATGGTGAAGCGGTCATCGCCTGGGTGGTCCGAGGCGCGGGCAGCAGCCCGGGCAACGCAAGCTGTTTCCCTCATCGCGGTCGAAACTGGACAAGACCGGCTCTTGGGAACGCGGCTTTAACCCTCTGTGTATACGGGGGAGGGGGTAGTCTCCCCGCATCGGCTTCACTATCAACCTCTTGCGGTGAGGGGTGACAACCGCGGTACTGCGCGAAATTTTAAAATTAACCTATTTAAAATAAAACTTATTTTTTAATAACAAAAAAGGTCGCGATGCGGAACGTCACATGTAGGTCGCGGTCGCATCAGTTTTGCTGGATGCATGAATCGTGTTATTTTTAAACATGATATCGTTTTACGTTTGTGCGAAATTAATACTTTAAATATATATATATATATATATATATGTTAAATCGAAGGCTTTCACGGGTACAATATGTGTTAGTTCTAACTACTTTGACGCGGGTTACCCCCAAAGTAGTTAGAACTAACATATATATATATATACACACACACACACACACACAAATCATCAACGTCGTTGGTCGTTGCCACGTTTTGAATTCGCGTTCAGCAAAATACTCGGCGTTATTTTTTATCGTTCAAAAAATTTTTTAATTAATATATTTAGCGAAAAGGCTTATTTTCTTTTTAATTAAAATAAATAACTTCACAAATGTTTAAAGGTAAAAATATGATACATTTTTTTTTTCATATTTTTACCTTTAAACATTTGTGAAGTACTTATTTTAATTAAAAAGAAAATAAGCCTTTTCGCTAAATATATTAATTAAAAAAATTTTTGAACGATAAAAAATAACGCCGAGTATTTTGCTGAACGCGAATTCAAAACGTGGCAACGACCAACGACGGTGATGATCTGTGATCGTGATCTGTTAAATTTGACAGGTCGGCGTCGTTGGTCATTGTGGTCATTGTTGAACGCTTTTTGACGTAAACCGCATGAAAATTTTAATGGTTTATATATTTTGTGGTCGCGCTTTGCACATTTATGTATATTGTAAATTTTTATAGATACTCGTTTTTGATTATTTCTTTTATATTTAATATATTATGTCGAATGTAAAATCTCATAGAACTTTTATCACGTTGTTTCTGATTTCGTTATTAACCACGTCATGTTATTGCCACGGCCATTCTCACGATGAACCGCCAAGTTTTAAATATTCGAAAGCTGCTAACGAACCCACAATACAAGATGACATTCATGAAGACGACGGTCACGAGACCCATTCGTACAAGGAGGCTAGTTATGATTTGTGGATTCAGGCAATGGGATCAACTCTCCTGATTAGTGCAGCACCATATTTCATTTTGTATCTTGTCCCAGTGGATGGGACCGCCGAGAGACAGCCGCTGTTGAAGGTATTACTCGCATTTGCATCCGGTGGACTTCTCGGAGATGCTTTCTTGCATCTGATACCCCACGCTCTTGCGCCTCATGATCACGGGCACGAACATTCTCACAGTCACTCTCACCAACACCAGCATGTTTCCGATGACCCAGAGGCTCACTCGCATGATATAAGTGTTGGTTTGGCAGTGTTGGCTGGCATTATTACGTTTCTAGTTGTAGAAAAAGTTGTTCGTTTGCTGAATACAGGTCACGGGCATAGTCACGGAAAGAAAAATAAGAAAGAACCCAAAGACAATCAGATCAAAGTAGCAGGTTATTTAAATTTGGCTGCTGATTTTACCCACAACTTTACTGATGGTCTTGCTATAGGAGCTTCATATATTGCTGGAAAGAATATTGGTATGATCACCACATTAACAATTCTGCTCCATGAAGTTCCTCATGAAATTGGAGATTTTGCAATTCTATTACAATCTGGATGTTCGAGGAAGAAAGCTATGTATTTACAGTTGTTAACGGCGCTGGGTGCTATTGCTGGAACTGCAGTGTCTTTATTCCTACAAGGCAGCTCTGACTCTATTACATCGTCGTGGGTCTTGCCATTCACAGCTGGTGGCTTTATATACATCGCAACTGTTTCTGTAATTCCCGAGCTGTTGGAGGATTCATCGACTAAATTTTTCCAGTCTTTGAAAGAAATTGTGGCACTCTTATGTGGTGTAATGATGATGGTGCTAATAGCTAAATTTGAATAATTTTAAGAACATTTATCTTAATTTTAAATGTACTTTGTAATTTTCTTTTTTCATGATTTTCTACATGACTTATCTCTTAGTATTAATTCAAGTAAAGAAGTACCTAAATGTTGACTTTCTTTAAAACTTTCCTCATTGTTTGCTTTCCCATTCCAAAGTAGGGTAAAATATTGCCTTCACATACATTACATGCGCTGGCAAAGTTCATACAATGTGAGTGCATTTAGTGCCAGATTGTAGTTATTCCTACAGGTAGACTGGACTCAGGAAACTAACTATTGCAGTATGTGTAACATGCATCATAGACTATAGTTTCGTAGATATTAAATTTATTTATTTCATATAATTGCATTTGTATTATGTATTTTAATACTAAGCAGTGTTTAAATTATTTTATACAACCCCATCAATGTAAAATATTTATTTGTTGTTTGTGTATGTTATTTTTGATATGGGTCCAATTATCTGGAATTGATTAAGGATGTAGGTATACCGTATACCACTGTATGTACTTATTTTTTTTCACAACTACAAGCAAATATTTTGATGACCACGTGTTTGATAATTAGTAAATTTAAAATATTTAGGAATAATCCAAGACTATGGTCCCGTTGTTCATACAATGAAAATAAGTATTTCACTATATAATTTAATGTCCTGTTAATTTAATCTAACTAAAATAATCGTATTCTAAATTAAACAAACCAAACCTAATAACTTAACCTAACCTCATATATTGCCTATGAAATGTCAAAATATGCAGTGCATTTTTCGAAACTTTAAAGTGTCGTATCTTATTTAATACTTACTTTTTAAACGTAAATTATCTTTCATTTTGTTATTAGCACATTCAATAACACAGTGAAATAATCATTTTCGTTGTATATGCAATGGGACCATTATCCTGGATTTAGCCAATAAGAATATTGATGAGACATGTATTCTGAGCAGGTGAGTATATATATTTAAGAAAAATAAAGTACATATAAATTAAGAGTTAAGGTAGTTGATGGCTTGGATTTTTTATTAAGTTGAGAAGAATAGTACTGGAATCTCAAAGAAAATAAGAATATTAGTAAGAAAAGAAAATTCAATATAAAAAAAAAAACAGCAAATATTCTTGAAACAATATTTTATGCTCGTAATTTGCAAAAAAATAAGGCATTTACATAGAATAATTAATAACATTTAAATTAATAGTGTCGGCAGATGCGCTTGGAGAGCGAGTAGGGTGGTAAAGTAAAAATTAGGAAACATGAACGACACTAAACCTTTTGGGAGTCATTCATTGCTGTGTACAGATCTCATCCTTGTTTGTGGAAGGTTAAGAGCAAAGAGTACATGAATAGCGACCTACGCAATGCCATCTAGAGCGAGTTAATAGAAAGATTCAAGGAAGAACTAAATCGTGCTGCTGATTTGTCTTTCGTAAGGAAGGAAATAGAGTCCATGCGAAATTGCATCCCATGCCATCGCTCCAGCACATGACCACGCTGCGGTTCTTTGAGTGAATGACTGATTTGCTTGTTCTGTGTGTGTGGGGTACAGGCAGACGACAGACTCAAGCCCGCCGGGCCGCCCGCAGACATGCCCGTTTGTGAATTCCCCGCTTAAGAACAGGGTGTGACCACACTCAGCCAATCGAATCCTAAAATGAAACCGGGTCTACCTTATTTACGTAAGAGTTTTATTTTAATTATGATCTTTTCGTGTCTATAGCCAAAGAAATAGGTAACTTTTAAAGCCATAGTATACATGGACACATCAATTTGAAAAGATAAGAAACAATTTTCTGCTTGTAGTTTTCTGGGGTATTCTGCCGTGTGTATCTGACCTCTCTGGCCGACGTCTCGGATCCCATTGCGGGGTCCGTGTGTGCCAGGATAGGAGAGTGTGGCGTTTAATCCTCTCTGCCTACCCCTGCGGAGAAACGGCGTGATGGTTAGTTAGTTAATAGACATACATAGCACTTATTTCACCAGGTGTGGAAAAATATATTCTTCCTATTTGTGAAGAACTGTCGAAAGAAGAACTTCTAAGGGCCGGTGTTTCAAGTTGGATTAAAGTAAGCGTTCTTTTAAAGCATAGATTTTTACGTTCTCCACCAATCAGATGATCCGTTTTCGTAAAAATCTATGCTTTAGTCGACAGCTTACTTTGATCGAATTTGAAACAACCGGGCCTAAGAATATGTTTAGACGGACATATGCAAAATTCTAACGAGTTTTAATTTTACCATTTGGTGTCTCGCTACGAAACATTTAAAGTGCGGTTTAAAAATTTCCGCTTTTATCGCTGCAGGTGTCTATAACAAAGGATATACTCACATTTTACAAATAATGCAGCTGCTGCAAATAAACATTGATCAACCATGTAAAATATTCGCCGATAGGTAAAAGAAACAGTGAGTTATGAATTAGACGAACAAAGGAAGAATGGCGCAAACTATGCAGCACAAAAGAGACTCGTACAACTCGTAGACGTATCCCTTTCAGCCCAGATCGATACGATTGTGCGTTCACATTATATATATATATACCACTAACTAAACCGTTTTTCAGGTTCAAACCGGCCTGCAATGATCGTGCGTCCACGCGCGCATGAACGCACAATCATTGCAGGCCGGTTTGAACCCGAAAAACGGTTTAGTTAGCGGGAAATATTTTTTAATGCGAACGCACGATCAAATCGATCCGGGCTGAAAGGGTTAAATTAATGCAACAAAATTAATTTTATAAGGAAAAGGAATAGTGGTTGCTATGGATCTGGTGTAGCAGATTAACTTAAATATTATTGATAAAATGGCAAAAAAGTCAATAACTCACTTTTTTGTACTTACAACTTCATATGTGATTTTCTCAAAAGACCTTTTTGCAAATTGGCGGGAAAGATAGAGAGAAAACTATTCGACTGATCGATTCCGTCTTAAGGTTTTTTAGTTAAATTATTGTCAACCATTCTATGTGAACTATAACAAATTAGTTTAAACAGTTATAATAAAATATATAACTTGCTCTAAAACAGGCCAGCCTAGTTGGGTAGTTACACATTTTATTATATGATTGTATGATAAATTATTATTGTATAATTATTTTGTAATGTAATTTAATGTAATGTTATGTTAAATAAATAAATAAATTTTTTGTTGCCATTAATAAGTCAAATTTTTGGGGGAAACATTGTACTTTTTTAAAAAATTCCAATATTAAATATTTTCTTAATTATTTTAGTTTTTCGACGATAATATTGTATAAACAGTATAAATTTTATTCTTGTTTTAGAGAAAAATTAGATCCTCCAATTTTCTAGCCAATTGACAACTCCTGTTACGAGGCACACAACATTAATGTCTAAAATATGTTAAGTCAACATTTTAATTTTTAAATAAAATAATTTATATCATTAATAGGTTTCAGAAAGATCAATTCTATATTTTATTTTTAAAATGATCTTAAAATTCTCCTATTTTTCAGCGTCCTAAAGCAAATTCCCCCCTTAAAGCAAGCTCGGTGGGATACATTCGCTACTTTGAATGGTATCAGTGAAAGAATAATGAAAATTTAGGTTCTATTCTGGTGTGCACTAGTTACTAGTGTGTATTACTTCCAATAATACAAAAAAAGGGTTTGCTTCACATTTTGTTGGTAGTTGTAAGGCTCAATTGGGTTACTGGAAAAAAATTGGAGGATTGTTGAAACAGAGCAATTGTATTGTTGCAAAATCCTTTGAAAGTGTAATAGTTGCGGATGGATACGAAAAAAGTGCTCATGACCTCTACATAAGCTGATGTAAAACATATTTTAGGTCACAACAGCAATCATAAGCATTTTTTAGCAAATTCCCAAACTATAATTAATTATAATTAATATAAATTAACTTTGTTTAAACCACTTATTTATTGAAAAAAATCAACATGTTTCAAAGCCAATGGCTTCTTCATCAGGAAAACAAAAATAATATTTAAAAATCATTAATGCAGCACAAAAGAGACATTGTTTTAAATCAAAATTACTTTCAATTTGATAATACTATTTTTAAACAAAATGAGGGTTTAGCAATGGGTTCTAGTATAAGTCCTTTAGTGGCTGATATATTTTTAAATAATTTAGAGAAAAGAATTTTTAATAGTTCTGCTTTGTTATTAAAATATGTGTTTTTTTGGAAAAGATATGTTGATGACATTTTATGTATATGGACTGGTACTGTAAGATAACTAAAAATTTTTCTTAATTTCTTAAATAAACTTCATAAAAAGATTCAATTTACCATAGAAATACAAAATTCTAGCATAATTTTTTTGGATTTGAATATTTCAATTGTTAATAATAAAATTGATTTTAACATATTTCGTAAAGATACATATACAGATATAGTTATACACAATTCTTCTAACCATCCATATTCTCAAAAATTGACAACTTTTCATTCAATGTTAAATAGATTAATTAATATTCCATTATCTGTTGATAATTTTAATATTGAATTAAAAATTATTAAACAGATCGCGTTTAATAATGGTTATGATAAAAAATTAATTGATATTATGTTAAATAAAAAGTACAAGAAAAATTTTTTAAAATCTTTTGTTTACCCTTCAATTTGTGATTCTGATAAACATTGGAGGAAAATTATATTTATAAATAATGAAATTTCTAATTCAATAGTTAAAAATATTTCAAATGTTATTCAACCAGCTTTTTATACTAATAATAAATTAAAAAAATACATATTAAATAATAAAGATAAGGATATTTTTTTTAAAAAAATCGGGTGTTTATAAATTAATTTGTAATGATTGTGATTATTTTTATATAGGAAAAACGTGTAGAAATTTTGAAATTAGAATTAAAGAACACTTAAGGTGTTTAAATAGTAATAATTATTCTGAATTTGCTAACCATCTTTTGGCTACGGGTCATTCTTTTAATATTAATAAGGGTTTACAAATTTTACATACAAATTATACAGAATCACAATTTGATAAATTAGAAATTTTGGAAATAAGAAAGAGTGTAAATAGTAAATTGAATATTATAAATAATCAGGTCCTTTTTGCAAATAGTTATCTTTTAAATTTATTTTCATATTAATTAGGTACTTTATATTATTATTTTCCATATATAACTTTTTAATATTTTGATCTATACTTCGATTTTTAAATATTATTTTTGTTTTCCTGATGAAGAAGCCATTGGCTTTGAAACATGTTGATTTTTTTCAATAAATAAGTGGTTTAAACAAAGTTAATTTATATTAATTATAATTATGTTACCACAAAATAAATTTGCTACATTTGAAGAAGTTATAATTAATTACACTAGAAACTCAATACTGCAGAAAAGAAGATGTTCAGCATCAGGAAATTCATTTTTGTAATAAAACCTGTGAATATAAGACAATTACAAAAAAAAATCCAGCCTATGGAGCCATTCACGGCCATTGCGTGGTGTGAAAATCAAATTCGCGAAGTAACTCGCGCGATCTCAAAAGGAACAAGATTGTTTTTTAAAAATATTATACTTCTTTAAATAATTGATGTTTTCCAGGGATAAATATTTCTTTCCGTACCAATTACAATTTGTTTTAATTAGTCAGTAATAAACTGATTACTAAAGTAGATATAATTTTACAGTAAGATTTGAAAAGGAACAATTTTCGGGGTGGGCTGGTTTTATTGCTTGCCAGTGCACTAACCATAGACATAAAAAAAACTTTTGTATATTTTTAATTAAATTTTTAATCATTTTTACACACTATCAGCACTAGGTACTCATTTTACATAAATACATATTTACAATGCTAGTTAGAAAGTAATTATGGCTAGTAATTGAAAAATGTTAATGCTGTTCAAAATTCAATTAAAACAATAAATTACATTTATTTTTAACCCAGGGGTAAAGCTTTTTGAAATAAGAAAAGATAAAAAATTACATGAATATGTAGCAGAGTCATTAAACATTATTTTACATATTTCGGTGCTTTACTAGTTAAACCAAATGTAATATTAATTTCTTATATATTCTAAACGATGTTGGTGGATCATAAACTACTAAACAAGTTTCACAGTACAATTCAATTGCTTACTCATAGTGCTCAAGAATGGGTTGTATACATTTTTTTTTTGTTTCATATTTACATATTTATATTTTTGATACTTATTACATAGATACATATGCCAAACTGCACAGCAGTTTTACGGCATGGTTGCCTTCAATATTATTTGACAATAATTTTTATTTTATAATGAGGATTATAGAGAATATGTACATGTCAATGTATGAGTGAGCGATATTTGTGCGAGAAATAGTCGAAAGTTATGTGACCGCTTCGTGCTAGATTGATTAAATAAATTTAAATAATAAACAAACTAGAAACTGTTTGTATATAATTAATTACTGTAAATTTAGCTATTAGTGACAAGAATATTGCAAAAATAACCTAACTAACTAAACATCACGCCATTTCGCCGCAGGGGTAGGCAGAGAGGATTGAGAGCCACACTCTTCTATCCTGGCACACCACTTTTGCTTCGGCCACATTACATACATCTTCTCATACAAGTTCTACAGTTGTTATTATTAATTTATTATTAAAATTAAAATTAGTTAAATAACCTCATTTGACTAATTTTTATTTTAATAATAATTAACTTTACTAGAAATGTCAAAATTATTATTTTATTCTCATGTTTTTAGCTTCTTCTAAACATAATCTAGCTTGTTCAATGCAATCCTCATTTTTCTTATCAATTCCTACTTTCCATCCGTAACCACAACACTTTCTGGCCTTTTCAAACATATTTTTTCTTAAATAAATTCTTCCTAGATTAACATATATTGGACCAAGTTCCTCCATGTCTTTTATTAGATGACCACGTTTTACTGCTTCTTTTAAATATTTTTCTGATGTGTTTAAATCATTTAACTGTAAAATAAAAGTGAAATTGTATTAGAACATTTAAATATGCACAAAGAAAACATTTAACATGTATTTGTGCAAGTAAAACAACTACATATTTGTGAAACAAGAAAAAATAATACAATATATCTTTTTGATACAACTCAGAGATATAGTTACATAGTTAGATCTTACAGAGGTTGGGGTACAGAAAATTAAAGCAAAATTACGCACTTACGCACTACCGAAAATTGACCAGTAAAAAAATGCGCGGATGCACCACAGCGTACGACTAGCAGCCGGAAATAAATAGGTCAAGTTCGACAGCCCCGCCCCCATGTTTCGCACCGTACGTACACGCATTGTTTTCCTTCTCTTATACTTCTGCGTGGAGAGGAGTGGTTTACTAAAATTTCTCATTTTTGTATGAATGTAACTTATACTTCTGCGTGGAGAGGAGTGGTTTACTAAAATTTCTCATTTTTGTATGAATGTAAAATTTAAGGAATTATTAAGTCGTAGAACAAAAGTTGTTGTTTATGATGCTGGTAATATAAATCCTGAGAGGTTATTAATGTTTTTCAAATAATCCTATATAGGGTGTCTCATAGCCAGTAGCAAAAACTTTACAGGTGGATTCCTGCCTTTATAATGAGTCGAAAATGTTCAAGCAACTATGACCTAATATCAATAGTGATGAAGATATGCAATATCCAAGTTTGCATTTTTTTTCATTATTTTTAATTAATTTTTTGCAAAGAGTTGAACTATCATTACAGTAACTTGTAGAGTCCATTCACTTTAGGTAAGCCTTTTGCATTAGTGTGAGTAATAACCTCTATAATACGTAAATTGTGAAATTGTATTCATTTTTTAAACCAACTTCATTGGCCGCTCCAATAACATTCTGACCGGCGAGCGGAGCGGTCGTTTCTTTGTTTAATATTTTTCACTTAAAGATACGGTGACTACAAAATCACAAATATTTTTAAATTAGGAAAGGAGAAATCGCTTTCAGGTCAAACAAAAGAGATGGTTTTAAATGTATATAAATATCTAGAAGAATTATATAAAAATATTTGCTGACATACAAAAGGAATTGAAACTGAGCATGCGACAAAGGATATTCAAATGGATGAAATCACAGACTTTAATCAAATTCATATGAATTTAGACGAGGATTCGGAGTCCGATACAAACGATTATAGTTTATCTGATTAAAATTAACTATAAGAATTCGAAATTATTTAACCACAATTATACCCGCTTATATACCTATTTATTTTAAAAGCCATATTTCGGCCGCCAGTTAAGACTGTGAGAATAGCGCTATCCAGAGTAGCCTTGATAACATTAGTGGTGGAAATAAGATAGAAAATTTTGCTTTTTTTGCTTCCTACACCTCATTATTTGAGCCATGTGGCAGCGTTAGTGATGGACATTGTTGCATAGAAAATGATATATTGATTGATTAATATAATGACATATGCCTTACAATAGTGGATATACTTACAAGTTTTAATTATACTTAAACTGAAATATTTAAAACAATCATGAAATTAAAAAAAAAACCAATACAGAGTGTTTTATTAAAAAAACATAAAGTCAATGTCTTTATTTTATTTAACAATTTTGAAATCATACTAATTTTGAAAACAAAATTAGATCAGTTATTGGATTCTAGTTACGGTTACGAAAAAATTTCTAAATAATTATTACTTGGGGATTAAAAAAATGAAATATAGTTTTTTTATGATACATATATGCTAATTTCAGGTTAAGAAAATAAAATACTATTTATATATTTTTTTTGCGTCTATAATTTACTCAAAAAAAGAATGTTACGAGATTTTGTACACGGACTGTTACTCACACTAATGCAGAAGGCTTACCTAAAGTGAATGGACTCTAATAATTATGAAAAATTTATTCTCTTCAATACAACTCAAATAAAATGATAAAAAAACAAAATTATATTTATGTTAGTATATAACCACTAAAAATTACTTTTTTGTCTACCGGTTTCGAGACTTCTCACTTCTTCTCTTCATCAGGATGACCACTACAGCATGTGAAGAGTATTTTGTAAAGGTGTTGGTGTGTAAGTAATACTATGATCGTGGTGTGTAGTGATGTTTACATGCTAATGTAGTGGTTGTCTTAATGAAGAGACAAGTTACATCTCGAAATTGGTAGACAAAAAAGTTTTTTTTTTAATTTAGTGGTTATATACTAACATAAATAACATTTTGTAAAATGTTTGACTACAAAGTTAATGCTTTAAATATTAAAAATATTTAATAATAAATGATAAAAAAACTTATAATTTTTTTTTCCAGATTTTTCAAGGTTTTTTGTCATTTTATTTAACTTGTATTGAAGCAAATGTATTTTTCATTAGTGATATAAGTTACTATAATTAAAGTTAAACTTTTTGGAAAAATAAGTCCAAAATATTGAAAAAAAATGCAAACTTTGATATTGCACATCTCCACAACCACTGACATTAGGTCATAGTTGCTTGAACATTTTCGACTCATTATCAAGGCAGGAATCCACCTGTAAAATTTTTGCTACTAGCTACGAGACACCTTGTATTTAATATCAATTACTTACTTTTTCACACATTGCAGCCATATCATTTAATAATATAACGATTTGCTCCTCATGACCTTCTTCAAATTGAGTTAAAATATCATACGAGGCCGACATCAATTGTAACGCTTGTTTGAAGTTATTTTCTTCTACCATAATTCGTGCATACCTGTGGATAAAAAATATCATAAATATAAAAAAAAGGGAACATTACAAATATTTAAAATCACAGATTGATAACTTTAATTAAATTAATATATACATATATGTCCATGGTTCAAAACGAAATATAACAGTGCCATTACTGTGATTTTATTTGAAAACACTTTTCGTAGTTATATAGCTATTAAAATAAGGCTAATCAATTTCCACACAAACTCAAGCAGTATCTATATTATAATTGCTTTAAAAACGATGCTTGTAGTGCGCAACATTTCCATTGCCAGTTTAAAAAAATAGCAAAATTGTACAAAAATGTTAAGAATCAAGATGTGTAGAATGTTTGAAAAAACTTTATTTAATGTGTAGAAATATTAGATACATTATTTAACATCCGAGTCACTTCAAGAATGACATTTAACGAAAGAAATCAAATGTAAGTGGCAGACTTTAAATTCAGGCAAAGAATGTTAATTTCACAATTGATAACTAATTTTAAAGCGCGTTTGTCTGTTTTAGAAGCATTTTATCAAAATAATATTAAATAAAACAATCAGTGAAAGTCGATTACAGCAGCGCGGCAAACAATCAGCGACAGCCAATTGCAGATGCCAATGGTCACGCAGCGGCCACCACCAGCCGCAAAGAGCCGACCATAGCAAATCAGACACCAAAGGTCACAAAGTGGCGAGAACCAATTCCAGACACTAATGGCATTAAGACAAGCAGCCCACAGGGCCCAGCAATTGAAGACACAATGGGTGTGCAGCAGCCATTACCAAGTCAACAGCACCAGCGGTGAAGGACACAGCCGACCACAGGGTCAAGCAATAAGCAATCCGCTTTCGCTAATTGCAGATGCCATCACCCGCACAGCGGCCACTGTTGGCCGTAAGATGGCCACTACAGCCCTCCGCAGTACCTAGCAGTAGGCAATGGGTGAGACTCCAGACACTAATGGCTGGGCAGCGGCCACTACAGCCTCCAATAAGGAAATGGTTGATTGCTTAATGGCTAGTGTATATTTATTGTTAATGCCTATATTTAATTCTTGTGTTATTCACATGTACATTTTAGCGTGGATTTGAAACAGTTTTAACATCAAATCGGAATTTTCACATTCAAAAAAGATTATGCCATTACGAAATGTTGAAAACCACTTTACAAAATATGACACCATTTTTTTGCTACAATTTTTACTTTTTATGTAATGCCAAACAAGCTCTTTATTTCTTAAAAAAATTAATGCTAATGTTCTGTTCACCAAACAATCTCAGGGACACATGTGAACATTAAGGCACCGAAATCAGAATTATTGAATGTAAATAGGAACTTGCAGCCTTTTATTACCACTTATAAAAATACAACATGGAAGTATCTAATATATATGTATATATTATTTGTTCTATGAATATTTCGCCACTGCTCAAAATATTATGATTAAACTTCATTTGATAATTGCTGACAGCGGTGAGAGTTCTCGACAATATTTTAAGTAACGAGCATTTTGCCGATTTTGTTACACAAATGAATATTTTTGTGACACTGTTTGGAAAGCTCTTCCATTAGACTCGCTTTCCTATAATGGAAGATATTCCTGACGAATCTAGCCGACCAGATCACCGCCACAGACGAGTCTTCTTCTGCGGATCAGGTCGGTACCAAGCCGAGCTTGCAAAGTTCGAGCTGGGCTGAGTTTGCGCGAAGTTCAGGCTGGGCTGAACCTGCCTGAAGATCAGGTCACGCTATTTGCTGAAGCTCCGAAACATCAGCCTCTGCAGAGTCGTCTCCGAGACATCTCTTTGCCTGAGATTTCATCGTCCTTGCCGTCGAGTTTTTTCCATAGCGTCTTCGCCGAATCTCACCGTAAGCCTGCTAGTAATAAAACGAATGACACTTATATCCAGAGAAGGAGCTATCCTTAGATGAGAGGATGGTTTTGTGGCGAGGTTGTCTGAATTTTCAGCAGTTTACAAAGAATAAGAGAATAAGATACGGCATAAAAATCTATATTCTCTCAGAACCGGATGGTACTGCCTTGAGGTTTACAATGTATGCAGCGAGTGGAGATGCTGAGGTTTTGAGAAAGGACACACAGGTAAAGTAATAATGAAGCTTATGGATGGTAGACTACGTAGCGGTCATTCACTATATATGGATAATTTTTACAATAGTTGCAATTTGGCAAAAAAACTCCTTGATAATAACACACACTGCACAGGTTCTTTACGAAAAGTCTCTGAAAGAAAATCAAAAATAAACTTTGGACAAAGAATTGAGAAAGGATAGAATATTTCAATGTTCCAGGACGGTGTACATGTGGGAAAGTGAAAGAATAAGAGACCAGTATTTTATAAAAGTACTGAATTTGAAAAGAAGATGTCACCTGTTATAAATAAACAAGATAAAGTATTCATTAAAACCGGGTCATCGCTCAGTACAACAAATATGTGTCAGAAGTAGATAGGCAGGATCGGGTGCTGGCCTATTATTACTCCTGTGAAAGAAAGACACTATGTTGGCATAAAAAACTGTACATAAACTTCAACTTTTACTGGTCGACTCTCTCAAGTTTTACAATAAATATTCTGCACTAAAAAAGATAAGCTTATAGCTTATCGCCTGTCAATAACCAATTCAATGTTGCCTGAATCTCCATCTTTTGAGGTATCATCTTGTTCTTGTGTTTTCATCAGTCATCATGTTATTAGTAAAATCGCAGAAAAATTGAAGAGTGAAAGAACCTAAGGATAAATTATGTCGTCTTTGCTCAAAAAATGTATGGACACATCATTTCACTGCATCCAGTGTCCAAATCAGCCGTGTCTCTGCATGGAGTGTTATGAAAATTATCACATAACGTTTTAGAATATAAGTACCTATGTTTCCACCATTCAATAAATACATTTCTTTTATAAAAACTGAAAACGTCAATTGGCAATGTCGGCGCTAAGGATGGAATTTCCAAACCATACGCCAGCTTCGTCAGATAGCGGAGTTATGCTTTTTATCAATATCTCCAAAACAAAAGAAAATTGAAATAATAATCTGAACATGCTTTATAATATAGAGCCAAAACGATAAAAAATTTTTTTCGGCATTCTCCAATTTTTCACTGTCCAAGGCTGGCTGTGAACTTGTTAAAATAAAAGTTATGCACATAAGAATAGAGCAAAGTGTAATAAAAATTGTCATTTATGGAAATAACAAGTCTGTTACTCACAGTAGTATAATTTCATTAAAAAAAAAACCTTTGCGGATGAAACAGAGCAAGTATGTCTGTATGCTTGTGCAACAAGAGAGGCATGTAATAATCATAAAGACTCACCATTCGCTAGCAAGAGCAAGTAGTAAGTTATCTTGTGATGTCAAATCATTTCCAATTTTTTTTTCTAAATTCTCTATTGTCCACCTATATCCAATAGCTGCTTTATCTTTATCTCCTTTCATGTGACAAATTCGAGCCAGTTTTAAGCTTATATGTACATTCTATAAAACAATTAAAAACAAATTAATATCATTAAATTGGGACTAACCTATCTAATACTAGATACATGCAGGGGCGTGCAGTGAGAACAAGAAGCACGACATTTATTTAAACATATATGTGGAAAAAAAAATCGAAATTAAATATTTATCTGGCAGAATATTATGAAATATTAAAATCTGAATAATAAAATATGTTGATTATTGTATAGGAATATTAAGAGATATATCTTTTTTATATTAATATATATATATGAATATTAAGATATACAGGGTGTACCTACCAGAGCTAGCAGCAGAAACTTGTCCGGTAGATTCCTAACTATGTTATGAATCTAAAATTTTCAGGCAACCATGACCTAAAATCAATAGTTATGGAGATATGCAATATTAAAGTTTGCATTTTTTTTCAATATTTCTGACTTAGTTGTTGCAAAAAGTTGAACTATTATTACAGTAATTTATATCGATTATGAAAAATTCATTTTTTTCAATATAACTTAAATAAAACGATAAAAACTTTGTAAAAAATAACTTTTTTCAATTTTTGCAAGGTTTTTATCATTTTATTCGACTTGTATTAAAGCAAACGAATTTTTCATAATCGAAATAAGTTACTGTAATGATAGTTCAACTTTTTGCAAAAAATAAGTAAGAAATATTGAAGAAAAAAAATGCAAACTCTGATATTGCATATCTCCATAACTATTAATAGGCCGTGGTTGCTTGAACATTTTAGACTCATAACATAGTCAGGAATCTACCTGCCAAGTTTCTGCTGCTAGCTCCGGTACACCCTGTATATACAGTCGAACTCGGTTATAACGAGCGCGACGGGACCGAATAAATTTGCTCCTTATAGCCGGGATTCCTTTTATCCGGGATAGGTAAATTTCACTTTCTAAATTTTTTTGATTGTGTGATGTTATTTTCAAGAGCAGCCAAATAAACATCCTTAAATTTCCAGAGCGATGAAACTGTAGAAGACGATAGGGAAAACTTTTTACAGACCTCGGAATTTTTGGCGCCGCGTTCTATTTTACGAATAATTTCGACTTTTCGCGAACCGAGGGACACTACAGTTTGTTAGTGGACATCTTTCCGATAGAACAATTTATTCGCGTTTAACTGATTAGGCTTTTAAATGCTAATACAGTAAACTGCATAAAATAAACTGTTACCTCCAACATTTTGGAATCCCCCAATAATCGGATTTATATGACAGTTCTCGAAGAAGAAATGCCGACGAACTATTGTTTGCCTGCGCACATGGCATTTTCGGACACACAAGTTTGTGTACATCATAAAATGTACCCTAATTAAGTGTGAGCCGCTTTAACCCTTCCGTAACCATGCAGTAACACAGGTCTACCGAGTCCATTAAACGTATAATATTTCCGTTAATACACCAAGTATAAAATTCAGATTTTTAGCTATTCCTACATTAAACATTTTAACTTAATATAAGCTATTGAAAAAAATTAATATATAAACAGAATCGACTTAAAAAATATAAACTCATTCCAAAACGGAGAATATCTTGAATTTTGAATATTGGGCGCGATAAAAATACATTGGTCAGAACATGTCCACATGACGCGATTCTCGCCGCGAGTAAGAAATAAATAGTCAAAAAGTTGGCTTGCTGCGGGTGTGACTGGACACTTGTACGTGCACCCAGTAACTTGCCGGCGCGTGAGTCAAAACGCGCTAGTCAGATCGCGGCGTATGATGGACAAAGCGATTCTCTCATACTAACAATTATAATTGCGTCTCTCTCCGGAACGGAGACAGAACAATAACTTAAGATAACATTCATGGTTGTCGCGACAAGTCATTAGTAATACAGCATAGGCCAATAGTCCGACGCGTGTTTTATCTATAATCATGACGCATAATAATTTGACTGACGAAGAAATTTTAAAACTTGCCGAACAAAGTGATTATGATTCTGATGTAGAGTTTGAAAACTATGATAATATTACGGACACCGAAGCCATTATAGAAATTCAGGAAGACATGAGTGTCATCAAGAGTGAACATGAAGAAATAAATGAATTAGACACGGAAGTTTCTCAAGAAGACAAGTGCATAACCGAAATTAACAATGAATTTGGACAAATTGAAAATAATAGTTCAATCATTACTTTTAAATCAAAATCAGGATTTGAGTGGAATTCGCGACCACCACCGCTGTCTAGACTCTAGTCTAGCTCATAATATTTTAAATCAAAATCCCGGTTTACAGAACGGCAGTGAAAATGTGACTTTTATTAGTGAAATGTTTTATTTATTTATTAGCAAAGAAATTATTGAGGATATATGTTTACATACAAATCTTCACTGTGATGGTTTGCAAAGAGATAATCCAACAATAACTACTCGTCTTATCACTGTGGACGAGATGTATACATTTATTGCAATATTACTAGCATCGGGTAGAAATCGAGGAAGAAAATTGCAACTGAGTGAGTTATGGATCAGTGAATATCTATTTAGACAGCCCTTTTTCACCACCGCAATGTCTCATAATAGATTCATACACATATTTAGTAAGATACGTTTTGATGATCGATCAACAAGGCAAAATAAAATACAGGACTCTGGAAATAAGTTAGAGGCTATAAAGTTAGTTTTTGAAAAATTCACTAATTCGTGCAAAAAACTATACTCTCCTGGATCAAACATAACCGTGGATGAACGTTTAGCCACTTTCAGAGGAAATTGTCCATTCCGGGTTTACATGAAAAGTAAGCCTGGAAAATATGGAATCAAAATTTGGACCGTTGCAGATTCGGCCAACGCGTATGTGTTAAATATGCAAAATATATGGGAATGCTCAACAATCAGAGAGAGAAGAACCAGGGACACCGGGTAGTGACCGACCTGGTTCAACAATATTACGGATCAAACCGAGGTGTGACCACTGATAATTTTTTTACATCAGTGGCGCTAGCAGAGCATTTGTTTTCAAATAATTTGACTAACAGGTACTCTTCGCAAAAACAAAAGAGAAATTCCGACTGAATTTTTATCAAATAAATTAAAAGATAGATATAGTAGTATCTTTGGGTTACAAATTTCATTACTCTAGTGTCGTATGTGCCCAAAATAAATAACGCGGTCATTTTACTACCTACTCAATTCAATGATGCTGATATAAATAATTCTGAAGAACAAAAACCAGAAATTATCCTTCATTACAATAAAACAAAAGGAGCAGTCGATACGGGCGACAAAATGACGGCAGAGTACATATTCGTGTGTGAGGTCAACCAGGAGATGGCCCTTTCGTATATTCATGGAAATGTTAGATATTGCCGCCATGAATTCATACATTTTATGGATTGAAAAATATCCAGATTGGAAAAGGAACAATAGAAGTCGAAGGAAAGATTTTATCAGAATTTTAAGTATTGAATTAGCAAGATCCAATGTAGAAAATAGAAAAAACAGCGGAATACGATTTCACAGGCAACAACACGATGCTATAGGGCTTTACATGTCTTCATCTCTCGATAGCGCATTTCTGCATAATACACTCGAGACTATAGGTGAAGTAGCAAGTACTTCCAAATACATTCATAAAACAGGATGTTGCCGATATTGTACCACTAATAGAAGAACTCAAATATTTTGTGAATGTGCAAAGTACCTGTCTGTTTAGTACATAGAAGTGAAAAAAAAGTGTTTTATGTCCAAATTGTAAAAATTCTAACATGTGATGTATTAACATTTTATGTATTAACATTTACTGCAAATGCATATTTCGGCGTTTTTTACGAAAATGTGGGTTTTTATTATTCATTTATATCAGAATTTATATGACAGATTGCATTTTTTTTAGGGAAATAACTTAGATAGAACCTTTGTTCTTATATAAAAGTGATAAACTGAACATTATTTACAATAATTAAGAAAATATAGGCATTAATCCACAGGCCGCGGCAAAAAAATCGTTTTTAATGTTATACAGCGAACAGACGTGTGTTAAATATTTGTATGTAAACATAATATGTTTTTCTATACGTATAAAGTTTACTTAATTATCTAGAATCCGTACGTAGGAAATTAAGAAATATTTTATATTTATAACGTTATAATGTTTCAAACATGCAGTAATTTTGATGATTTTCAAATCTTATTTAATCATATAAAAATATGATTTCAAACGATATATTGTATCTATATTCGCACTTTGAGTCTTCATTCACTATTGAAAAGCTACAATTTTATTAAAAACATGTTAATTATTATTTTAAAATAAAAATTCTAAAGTATGAAATACGACATCATATATGTCAAAATGCCTTTCATATGCCGTCTGGCCGTGGCAGGGGTCAGACGTGTTTATGTGGCCGAATATTTCTCATCATTTATTTCACTATTAATCCTACTTCTACGCCAAATTTGACATTTATATGAATTATTTTTATATAATACGCTCAAAAGCAATTGATATCTCCCATATATTAAGGTTTTATATGGATTTTCGAACGGTTTCATCCTTTTTAAACTTTGAACATGCATCACATGTCAGTTTCGGTATTATCCTAATTTAAACAATTGTTCCAGATTATTTGAGGTATCAAGATACATACTGTACACGCCGTGCGCATGCGCGTTCACGTCTCCCGTGTATTTATTTCTTGTTTAATATTAACGGTATTCATTATGATATGAAAAGTATTTCAGAATTATTAATATGTTTTTTAAATTCTATACAGTAAGTAATAATTGGACGTAAATAAAATACGGGAATTTGTCGATAGATAAAATAATACATTTTGATATACGCAGTATGTTCGTGGGGCTACGTAATTGTTTTGTTATTGTCATATTACGATATGCATTGATTTAAAAAGGAGTTCAGAATTATTACTATGATTCTTAAATTATTTACGGAAAATAATAAGTCGACTCAAATAATATAAGATCATTTGTCTAAAGTTAAATAAGTAAATATTTTGATTCGTTAGGTACTTCTGTGGGGATGCCTGACGCAGACAAAAGCGAAGAATATATGACCATCTCTTTCTAGCAAAACCATACTGTTTTAGCAACGTATGTGCCATAAATATGTAACGAACGTGTAATTTTTATTCGATTTGCGCTCAGATGACATGTCGCGCAAGGCTTGAAAGGACATTATCTATCGATGTAATCTGACAGATATGCATGTTTGTGAATCGGCTGTGAACCGCCTTAATGATTTTCTTAAAAAATTTCATTTAGTTTTATGCTGTGTTATTGTTATCTTATTGTGTTATTGGACACATGGTAAATTGTGCGTTTCTTCGTTAAGAACTATCAAACAAAAACCATTTTGATGTGCTTTTTCGTTCATAGTCTAATGTAAACAAATATTCAACTTATCTCTCCTCGGCACGTAGAGCCATGAAGGGATCATATTATTATTGAGCAATTGTTTATATTTTACTGTAATGTTTATACAATGCAACTAAAAAAATAGTGTGGGAATGTATCGAGACAGTATTTATGAGACCGCTGTATAAACAAATCGCATATCGACTATCGATGTCAGCCATCTTGAATGATAGATACTCCGCATTTGCTGTGAGTTTTGGATGTTCCTTTTATATGATTGTATTTATTAATAATTCACTTTAAATACTCAATATATCGAGGGAAAATATGGCAATAACTATTTGTCATATCTGAAATCGAGTTAAGCGTATTTTTTTCATTTAAAATACCATTAAAAGACAATATTCCTTCGGTAACGCAGTGTTACATCATGGCAATGTGAAGAATTTTTTTAGCATGGTATGGTAAAGGTTAAAAGCAAAGTTCATTGTTATGAGTACGTATTTGTTTTTTTTTCCGTATCTTAAGCAAATATGTATGTAGAGTTTCTAAAATTTGCTCCTTCTCGCGCTCCTTATAACCGAGAACGATTGTATGGGAATATGCGCAAATGAAATTCAATTCACAGTTTTGCTCATTAAAGCTGAGATCTCCTTATACCCGATCTCGTTATAAAGGAGTTCGACTGTATTTCGGTTTCTTTTCAAAATATATGCTTAGGAAAAAGTCATTCTTCCTGTACTCACTGCACGCTCCTGGATACATGTCAGGGGGAAGAAAACATTTAACCATTTCTATTAGTCAGGTGGTTCGAAAGGGAATGGTTAATCCGATTTGAACTGGTACACATCTACTTTTTGTTGTAAGACAATTTTGTTCCAACAGTGAGGGCTATGGAAATATATGGCAGTGTGAATACTAATGTCTAGACATCTAATAAGACTATCAGGGACCTCACTAAACAAAAGAGCGCATGCACATCAAAGACTAATCTGTCATACGCCGACTTAATATCTGTTTAATGGCGATTAGGCATATGAACAAACATAATGCATTTTACTACTATTTTCCGATGCTAAGTACAGAGTATGGAGACGGATATGTCAGGAAATTGTACAAAATTAGAATAACTTGACTTGAGTTTATTTAGCATTCTTCTTTATTTTTCTTAACAGTGTGATCAGAACACAGGCGGCCGCAGTCTTCAAGACATCCTTTCACTGACTGATATAATTAACAAGTAAATGTTGTAAGACTGTCACTGGTATGCATGGATATTACAATTTGTTTTGTCGTGGAACTATTCTAACTTATGATTGTTTAGCCCTCAATGTGCACTACTTCTTATTCCAAAACATGATATGAATTAAACCAGTTATGTTTATCTTTTTTAATAATTATTCACATTATTAGTTTAAAATTAAATGCAATTAAATTTAATTGTTTAAATTATTTTGTAAACTGGTGAACAAGTAATGCGTTTCAATTCACCAATGAAGTTTGTTTATTATTAATAGAAACCCAAAGTAATTCAATAATACAGTAGAACCTTGTTCATTGGAAATTCAAAAGACCAAAAAAAACATTTCATAATATGCAGAACCCCACTATTTGAAAACGTATGTATATGTATACATATTTGCATTTTTCAAGAAATCATTATGAAAACAATATGTATTTATTATGCTAATGCAAATACTGCGACATTTCTATTATTAAAGTACATGGCAATGACATATTTGCTGTTCTCACTTGCGAAAAAAATCTAATAAAATTTTCCATTTTGTCACATTTGGATGGACGTAATTGTAAATCTTTACAAGGCTTCTTCAATCTTTACTCGATTTTAACATTTGATTCTGCTTTTTTTCTGACTCAGACCAACACACGGCACAGTTGTTAGAGATACAATTATCCATGAATACGTGAAATACTAAGATAAGTCAGTAATAACTTTTTAATAAAGAAGCTTAAGCATTTTAATAACACAAACACAGTTATTAGAAAAAATAATTGCATTAAAGAGGAATTTAAAAAAGTGAAAAACAATTTAAAATGCATTTAAATACGAGGAATTAGCATAAACTAAAACTATCCAACTGAAGCAGCAAACTGAAGAAAACGTGTATAGGATTTCCCAATTTTAGTGAGGTATTGCAAAATATATAAAGGGCGGCCCTCGTAGCCCAGTGGATATGACACTGGCTTCTCACACCAGGAGGGTTCCAGGTTCGATTCCCAGTGAGGTCACAATTAATCAATGTGATTTACTCAAGCCTGGGTGTTTTGTGATGTGTTTCACTTTTGTAATTGGGCCTCTGGCCTATTGAACTGTAAATAAGAAAGAGCAAACCACAAACGGGTGCGCGTGATCAAAAAGCTGCACTTCTTTAACGTGTTAACTGTTTTTATAATGTGTTAAAAAAAAATAATTATGTGATTTAAAATTTATTGATTTGTATGTCTAAAAAATATTTTGAATTACAAATTATTGGGGTTTTTGAATTATCGAGATTAATCAAATATGAAATTAACATTTTGGGAATTGCGTATTTAAAATTTTTTTAAATATGATGAATTTTGAATTATTGGGGTACGAATTAACGAGGTTTTAGTGTATTACACTTCAACCTCTTCGGGCCCGCGGTATAATATACGATACTAGGATATATACCATTCACTTTCACACGTTCAATAGCTCAGTTAAAATTTGTATGTCGAGGTCAAAATGTGCGCCATCAGTAAAAATGTTTCTTATTTAACCAGATACTCTGAATGATATGAAATTCAGCATTTTAAATTCCCGCCAAAAACGTCATTTCACTAGCACGAGTACTTGCGTCAATTGTACGGTACCCAGATATACAAATACTACGGCACTATACAAAACGAGCGAGCTGATATGTCACAACCAATCATGTGCATTTTAATAAAGTCGTACTTTTAAAGATTTTTATAATAAAAATTATAAATGAAAACATTACCCCACATTATCCATACTGATTCACAGAATATAATTAATATTTATGAATCTATTTCATATATTTTCATTGGTATTTGTAATATGTGAAAATTTTCTTTAATAAGAAAATATCAACATGTTTCGGGGCCAATGGTATTTTCAACAAATTAGTGGTGAAAACAAAATATATTCCTATTAATTAATTTTTTTATCAACATATTGGAAAATGATTAAAATAAATGGTCTTAGTATTACAAAACTGACAAAAAGATGTTAAAATACCTTTATATCATCTTTCGCTACGCCACTAGAGATTAATCTTTGCATTACATCTATAAAAAGTTTTTCTGCTTTGTCGATCTGCCCCAAGTCAAGAGCGAGGTTAGCCATGACATCATGAATATAAGTAATACCATCTTCATTGTGCAGTTGTTGAGCCATTCGTAACGCTAAGTGTAAAAGTTGTTCAGCCTGAAAAATATTTTTTTATGTTATATATAACACTATTTTGGTAAGATTTTAATAACTATTAGATAAAGTAAAATAAATGGGTTTGAATCTTTTTTAAATGATTGTTTAAATGTTTTACTAATAACTATAAATAATACATAAATTTTGTAAAAGTTATGCCTAAATCAAGTAAAAAAAAAAACACTTTTTCCCAAAATGTTTCCCTTTTAAGTTAGCCCTGGTTAACACTGAGTGTTGTAGCTCGAAGAATTATATTATTACTGGTCCATGTTATGGTCAAAACATAATACGAGGTAGAGTAAAATATTATATATACTTTCGCCGTAACACACCTTCAAGGCTGTCATGTGCATACATGCTTACAGTAGACAATGTTGTGTGACAAAGTTACACAACATTTGTTCGATCGCTTCAACAAGGAAAATGACATATTTTCGAGCAAAATCATCATCGGTGAGGGAATGTGGTCTCGTCACTATGAACCAGAATCGGAATGCCAGGTAATGAGTGGAAATACCCGGTATATCCGATGAAGAAAAAATTCAAGACTGAGTTATCGGCAGGAGAGTCTATGTGTACCAAGTTGTGTTAACTATTTTTTGGTACGCTAAAGGGTCTATACTGGAAAGCTTCATGGAAAAGGAGGCTATAATCAACAGCATAAGTTTCAGTGAAATACAGGAAAACAAGTTGAAGCCAGCAATTCGCAACAAACGCTGAGGTCTATTGTCAAAAACAATGTTGTTGCATGAGGCATGTTCCAATGCCTGCTCGCACACTGCTAGCCACAGCATTCAAACTAACAAGTTGAATATTGAGGTATTGGAACCCCTTCTCTATAGCCCGGAACTTGCTTCCTATGACTTTTATCGGTTTGGGCCTCTCAAGGATGCTTTGTGAGGTCTTCGATTTCCCACAGACCTATGTACAAAAGTGGTTTTGCGACTAACCGAAAATCTTCTTCTTGGAAGGAATATGCAAGCTTGTGGACCACTAGACTAAGTGCATTCACAAGGGAGGTGACTATGCAGAATAATGTTAAAGATGATGATGATGTTAAAGCCTTGTGTCAGGGGCGTACAGTGAGAATATTGAAGCATGACATTTACTTAAGCATTTTGAATCATAAGTAAATGTCATGCTTCATATAATCGTAAATCATAGAAATAAAAGATGTGTCCTTAATATTCCTATCACAATTGTTATCATATAATTCAAATTTTAATATATGTACTATTTTGCAGGGGCGTGCAGTGGGAACAAGAAGCATGTCTTTTTCCTAAGCATATATTTTGAAAAGAAACTGAAATAAGAGACACATATCTCGTAAAATTCAAATCACAATAATTAACTTTTTATTTAGATTTTAATATTTCATAATATTCTGCCAGATAAATATTTAATTTCGTTATATTTTTCCCAAATATACGGTTAAATAAAAGTCATGCTTCTTGTTCCCACTGCACGCGCCTGCTATTTTGTCACATAAATATTTTATTTAAATTATTTCTAAAATGTATGTTTATGTAGAACGAAAAGAATAGATAGAATAGATAATCTTTGATTTGCTGTCATAATTAAATTGCATTTGTTCAGATAATAGTAATTATTTAAAGATTACTAAGATTAATAGATTATACAGGTGGTCTCATAGGTACTAGCAAAAACTTTACACACGGTTTCCGGCCTTGATAATGAGTAGAAAATGTTCAAGCAATCATGACCAAATTTCCATAGTTATGGAGATATGCAATATCAAAGTTTGCATTTTTTTCTCAATATTTTTGACGTATTTTAAAAGAAAAGTTGAACTATCATTACAGTAACTTATATCGATTATGAAAAATTCATTCGCTTTATACAAGAGGAATAAAATGATAAAAACTTTTCAAAAATTGAATGTTTTTTTCAAGTTTTTTATTATTTTATTTGAGTTGTATTTAAGCGAATGATTATGTCGCAATCAATATAAGTTACTGTAATGATAGTTTAACTTTTTGCAAAAAATAAATCACAAATAGTGAAATAATAGAATAGCGGAAAATGCCCACGCTGATTGTCAGTGCAATATCACTTCTGCATCGTAACACGACTTTTTTTATTTGTTAAAGATATCATTACAACTGACAAGTGCTATAAAAATATAAGTTTTAGTTGAAAGAGTAAATTACCTAATAATGGGTGCTAAATTACCATCAAATTGCTGTTTAATTTTTTAACATTCGTGTAGTTAAATTGACAGTTAGTGAAAGTGCAAACCTTGTAATCTATAAGAGTATTATATTTTGGGAAAATAAAAAAATCTACAAATTCACTACTTAACTGTAAAAAAAATTTGGACCCCAATCAAATATGGAGGGAAACACAAAAAAATTCAAAGAAAACTCAGGATGTTTATAAGCGAAGCAAAGAGGATTTCCAGGATGATTTGGATAATTTATTTGATATAACAATATGCTTCAAAGAATGAAAATAGAGGACAATTATACTACAGCGTCAGAGAAAACCAGGACAACAGCGCTGTTTAGAGATTTTACTGACTTGTGCCATCAAGGGGATTCTGCAATGGAAGAAGATTGAATGCAAAGACAAATTGTACTGCGAATAATTAATGAATTGAACTTAGATACTATTATCTTATACATAATACAAGTATAAATTATTTCAAACTCAAAGTAGGAGCTGTATATGTGTTGTGCAATTTTAATTACCGTAAATAAAAAACAGCTTAAAAACAAAATGCTTAAACTTCTCTTTCAAGAGACAGTTAGGGCCGGTTGTTTCAAGTTGGATTAAAGTAAGCGTACTTTTAAAGCATAGATTTTTACGTTCTCCACCAATCAGACGATCCATTTTCGTAAAAATCTATGCTTTATTCGACCGCTTACTTTGATCGAACTTGAAACAACCGGGCCTTAGAAGTGCACACCAGAATTAGGTGACACTACTTACAATCTTGCCGGAACATATAGGTAAATTTACAACTTAATAGTTAACTTCTAACGTGCCAACTAATAGTTTTTGGTCCGAAAGTAGAGTCCGTTCAAAGAAAGCCACTTGCATTAGTATGAGTAACAGTACAAAAACTCATAACATTATTTTCTTGAGTAAATGATATTTTTCATGAGTAAATGATATCTAAACCTAAAATAAGCATAGGTACAAGTATCATTCTGTTCTCAAATTTGTTATGAAATAAAATGACTAACTATATGCTTTTTTAAATAAAATACTCTAATTTGGATTTTTTTAATATTTCAGTTTCTTGAGAATTAAAACTAATAAGTGAATCCATTACCTACTTTAACGCCTATGTCATTGGTCAAAATATATAATTCCCTATGTAACAATGTCTGTCACCAACACTACCAGAATGCTCAAATAATAATGTAATATGTATAATATAATAATGAAGTATAAAAAGCAAAAAAAGCATAATTCTCTTTTTAATAATGTCACTAACGTTTTCAAGACTCTACTCTAGATAACGCTGTTCTCCCAGCATTAACTGGCGGCCGAAATATATGACAAAAGCATGTCATTTTTGATGGGTTATAGCTATTTTAAAATAAGTACATAATATATAAGCGGGTATAATTGCAGTTAAATGGTTTCAAAATTTTATAATTAATTTTAATCTTCAAGATAAATTATTGTCATCTGTATCGGACTCCGAATCATCATATAAATTTATATTAAACTAGCTGTTCGTACCCAGCGTTGCACGGGTTAAGGATTAAGTTGAAAATAAATTTGTAGGGGGAAACAAAGGTTTGATTCGAACAGTATAGATATGCATCGAAAATTTATCTGGGAGAGGAGAAAAGGTAAAAGGGGAGGGAGGAAATATAGCCTATGTTACCTGTCGAGTCCTAAAGATTAAGTTTCCAAATTTTGAGTCCGATCGGTCAAGCGGTACAGATTTGCATCGAAAATATGTCAGGGAGAGAGGAAAGGGTATGAGAATAAGGAGGAAATATCGACTATGTTACCCGCTGAGCCCTAAAGAATAAGTTTCCGAATTTTGAGTCCGATCAGTCAGACGGAACAGATTTGCATCGAAAATATGTCAGGGAGAGAGGAAAGGGTATGAGAATAGGGGGGAAATATCGCCTATGTTACCCGCTGAGTCCTAAAGAATAAGTTTCCAAATTTTGAGTCCGATTGGTCAAACGGTACAGATTTGCATCGAAAATATGTCAGGGGAAGATGAAGGTATATAAGAATAGGGGGGAAATGTTCCCTATGTTACCCGCCGGGTCCCAAAGCATAAGTATGCAAAATTTGAATCGAATCGGACAAACGGTGTGGATTTGTATAGAGAACAGACAGACAGACATTTGAGTTTTATAGGTATAGATTAATTTAAGTCTGTGGTCACCATATCGTGATCTTGCAGTCAACGTATCTTTAAATGAAAAATATTAAATAAAAGTAACGACCGGTCCGTGTGACTGCCAGTGTGATACTAAAATGGCCAATGGAGTAGCTTTAAAAAAGGAATACACACTACACAATTTTCGTATTACAGAGGGTATCACTCACACTAATGCAAGTGACTTTCATAAAGTGAACGGACTCTACGCGGCTAAGAATAACTTAATTATTAAACAGAAATTCATCTTCCACTAATTACGTGCCTTGGCAAACTCTTTTCTTTGAATGAGAAGAATGGACCACTTTATATTTAGAATAAGGTCTTCCTCGGGACTTGTCTCTTTTTTTTCGTCATACCAGGTAAAAAGTGTTATGCCTGCGACAGTTTTCAGAAATGTCGTTTTGTTTTTAAAACTAAATCGAAGAATTTGAGAACCAAGCAGATGAGCTGAAAATGGGGCACTTGTTACTGTCCATGAGGAGGAATATTTAAGTAAATCCTTCATCCTCTTGATCATCAATAAACTTCTTCTATACATTTTTTATTAGATAATATATTTACAAAAATGATGAAACCAACGAAAAGCAAAACTTTAAACAAAAATCGCGAAACTTTGACAGATGATGCATAGATAAACATCACAGAATAAAGAAGATAAAGAACGCGCACTCATGAAGTCATGAATTCTATGATTTTAACAGTCGTCACCTAGCGACCGTCACATACTTTTAGCTTGATTTATTTATTTGTTTAAATTAATATTTATTCCTGAAAATGTAAAGGTTTTAAAATAAAATACGATAAGTTGAATTAAATATTTATTTACATCAAATCCGCCAATTCCATAATAAGAGTCAGAAAAAGAATTGGCAAAGAAAACTGACAATTACATAATGAATATAATAAATTTTACAATAAAAAAGATTTAGTATGTTACATTAAAAAAAATTGATAAAGAATTTACTGAACAAATCAAAATAAAGGAAAACAATGACTTATTATTTAGTGATTATACCAAAATATAGTAGTGAATTGCAGAGTATGTTTATATTATCTATAACAAATGGTCGCTGTACATACAGGGTTATTTGGACTCAAAATCGTATATCATAAATCGTAACAAATCAAAATCGTAACTCGTAAATTCTTAACAGATCATAAACTAGTAAACTTCGTTAACTAGTAAAAATCGTAACTATCAAAATAATCATCGAAATCGTACCATGTGTACGTACCAAATATTTGTAAATACCTCTAACATTAAAGAAATCGTGACCTACTAATGTAGATCACGTAAAGTAAATTTAAACTGTAGTGTTAAGTGTAAATTTAAGTAACCTATTAGAATCGCAATGCACTCTATTCTGAAGATAATAGATCATTCATTGATAATAGATCATCATTCTAAAAATTGTAACTAAACATGAACTACAATTGTCATCATATTAATGTGACAATTTCTTTTACATACGAATCATTGGATTATCTCAGACCGCGTCAAATCTATTGCCTATGACTTACTCGCTGATATATCATGAAATCACAAAACGAGAGCGAGGCTTTCGAAAATTGGAGTTCAGGAGCTGTGGACGACGGACGCTGAGGGTACGGCCAGACGGATCCTGAGGTGCGCGAACACTTTACGATGCTTCCTGGCAGTTCTACCAAGGAGGACGCTGCCCTGACCCAGCCGTGCATTTTGGACTCCAACTCGCGGAATTCGTCAACCTAATCTTAGTGATATTAACCATGATTTAGAAATAATTTGTTCGATAGCTCAAGTGCGGGGATAGTGGTCAATTTATTTAAATTAATTGTAGTAAACAACCCAGGTTTAGATAGCTGATAGGGCGTAACTAGAAAACATAAGTAGATCTTTTGTACATAAAAACTTATTGTAATAAATTTTGTTAAGATACTCAATCTGTTTCAGTAAATCATGTAAAATCCACCTAAACCAGTCATATGATCTTCCCGTATTAGTTCCTTCTATGCACACTGTACTGAGTCGAATCCACGAGAAACCTTGTCTCATCTCTAGTGCTGGTGACCGGTGGGGAAGCGTGACGGGAAGATCTGCGGGCTCCCTATGAGCTATGAAATGCGAAGATCCTTCAGATCGGCAACCGCAAAGTGATCTAGACCGTGATAAGCCGCAAACCTCCCAGTATAACCATAAAAGTAATCAGTGATGCTAATGACATTATAGGTAAATATCTACTAGATATAATTAATGAATCTTTAAAAAGTGGATTGTTTCCAGAAACATTAATAATTACTCCAATCCCCAAAATTGATAATCCTGAGAAATTTGATGACTTTAGACCGATAAATTGCTTGCCAAAATATGAACAAATCCTGGAAGTTATAGTGAAAAAACAATTAATTACATATCTGGAAGATAAAAATATATTTGTCAATCAAAAATCTGCGAAACAGACATTAATTATGTAATAAATGAATGGAAGAGGCATAAAAATAAGAAAAATAAAATTTTAGCTGTCTTCTTGGATTTAAAACGTGCATTTGAGACGATATACAGAGAAGAACTTATTGAAAAACTGGTAGATATTGGAATTGATGGAACCGAAAAGAGATAGTTTGTTAACTATTTAACTTGTCTAAAACAAATAACAAAATTTGAAGATACTCTTTCCAGTGCACAACTAATTGAAAAAAGTGTCCCACAAGGATCAGTGTTGGGTCCAATACTATTTATCATTTATATGAATGACATAACAAAATGTCTTGAGAATTGCGAGATAAAATTATTTTCAGACGATACATTAATATACATAGCTAGAAATAATACTGATGAATGTGTATATATGAACTAGAATGCATAGCTACATGATTAAATAGTAATAAATTAACAGTCTCCAAAAGCAAATACACGATTTTGGTAAAGAAAAAATTAAAAATTAGTCATTGCGAATAAATAATGAAGAAATTGAAGAGGTGAAAGAAATAAAATATTTAGCAGTAACGATTGATGATAAAATAAAATTCGACAGACATTTTAATGATTAGAAACTTTGCAAGTAGATTCGTGGCGACGATCAAGAAGATCTATCAAATTTTAGTTAAAAAAAATAAATAATTATAGCATAATTTCGGATTTTTAGAATTTTAATAGTTTTTTTCAAATTGGAATCATTACAAAAGTTTGATTACTAGCAACGGCGGTCCGATAACGTCGCGGAATATTTTCAAAATTTGAATTACTCCGTCGGTATGCATAACAGATATTTCACTACGAATTTCGAAAATCTAAATTGAGTGACAAATATTTTTAAAATTTAATCTTCAAAGCATGAAGTATCTTATCAAAGCTCAAAACATCTGACATTTTAGAAATATATTAAATTACTGTAAGTTTAGTATTATGTTATATGTTTTAATTCGTCTTTAATTGTTGTTATATTTTACAAAGAAAGGGAGTATAATAAAAACTTGGTTTTTATGGGTTAGTTTTTTTACTCCCTTTATATTAACTCGTGGCGTCTGTTTGTTTCTTTGACGCAAAAACTTTGGATCGACTTTAACCCTTTTCCCGTGATCCAATCGAGATAAAACTTTCCAAGCAGATTCGTGGCGACGATCAAGAAGATTTATCAAATTTTCGTTAAAAAAAATTAATAATTATAATATAATTTTGGATTTTTTGAAATTTTTAATGTTTTTTCCATACAACTCTGTAAGTTGTATGAAGAGACTGCGACGCATCTGGTAGACACGAAACATGATAAAATAAAAAAAGGGAGTAAAATAAAAACTTGGTTTTTATGGGTTAGTTTTTTAAATTTCTTTACTTTGTGCCAGATGTAAAAATGTGTTTCTATTTATGATTATTCATGTTGTTTTATATTGATATATTTTTGGAATATTTATGTTTATTTTGTTATGTTAATTTATGATGTAAAAAATGTGTTCTCTTTACAACTAAATTAAAAAATATACAAACAAATAAACAAATGGTTTCATTTAATAATTATTAACATAGATTTAGATATAAGAAATATTCAAGCTCCGGTGCGCTGAAGGTGAAATTAATTTTTGTCTCCTACTTTAGAAATAATTTATCGACAAATTCATAATTAACTTCCAGAATCTGAAGGTGAATATTTTTGGGATGGGTGGATAATTAATAATTATTATAATGATTTGTGAAATATTTCTTTTATTTGACAAAAATAAAGAATATTCTCTAAAAAAAACCGCTTGGATAAGAGGAAATGTGTTTTGCACGAAACAATCGAATCACCCTAAAGTGGCCTAAAGCATGGTTAAAGCTCTTACCCAACCATTGGTTAAAGTATTGATTGTGAAGCCGCTTTTACATTGTGTACACCATAGATTTTTGCGCGAATATATTATTTGACAATCGTCTTTGAATAATAATTTCAAACTCAAACAGTTTTCCGAAGTTTTCAAATTGTCACTCCGTCGGTGAGAAAATAGTTATTTTTAAGATGAATAATTCTCGTGCAAACGTTCGAAGTAATTATTTGACTCCAGTAAAAAATTTGAAACAGTCTTGCGTAATATTAAGCACTCCGATAAAAGACAAAAACGGTGTGAAGTTTAAATGTTTGGACTATAATACCAAGAAGGAATCTTCAACCCCAACCCGCTCTAAATTTAAAGCCTCTGAAAATTCGGGTGATGTCAGAAAAATTTGTGTTGCTGTAAGATTTCGTCCTATGAACTCAAAAGAAATAATATCGGGGGGTATTTGTCCGTACAAAGTTACAGATAAGGAAATCACAGTCAATAGTGTATCTGTTTCTGAGAGTGCCGGGACTTTGGCCACCACTTATGTTTATGATCATGTATTCTGGTCATCTGAAGATGGTTTTCAAAAATTGTCAACTCAGAAGCATGTTTTCCGAGAGTTGGCATTGCCTCTTGTGGACGCAGCATTAGAGGGATACAATGCTTGTTTATTTACATACGGACAAACTGGTTCTGGAAAAACATACAGCATGATGGGATGTGATTACAGTTTGTGCGGTGAAAGCTCTGGTATAATTCCAAGATTTTGTAATGAATTGCTAAGCCGAAATCAGAATAAAATATATAACATTTCTATGAGTTATTTTGAAATATACAATGAAAAAATACACGATCTGTTAAGTACTACGGGAGATTTGGAAAACAAAACTTCTTTGAGAGTCCGGGAACATCCTACAGATGGTCCTTATGTTGAAAACTTAAGTAGGCACAGAGTGGATACATTGAATGAACTGAATATTGTATTAGCTCATGGAAATAGCCGTCGAGCCACGAGTGCCACACTACACAATAACCATTCATCTAGGTCGCACGCCATATTAGAAGTGTGCATATCTTCAAACCATAATGGAGTGTCTCTTCTCTCTAAAGTTAGCCTCGTTGATCTGGCTGGAAGTGAGCGAGTGGCGCATTCATTTGTCAGTGATGAGCGTTTTAAAGAAGGTTTGAGCATTAACAAATCTCTTCTCACATTAGGGAAAGTCATAACCTCGTTGTCGGACCTAAAAAGGGGAAATTTTATCCCATATAGAGAGTCAGTGTTGACGTGGTTGCTAAAGGTAAATTATCATTTTGACTTTTATAGAGTTTAGAAAGTCATACTGTTACAGGTTGTCTATGGTTTACGCCGGGGTTCATAAAAATAATTGGCGTAATATGATCCTGATTACATAATATATGTCGATAAATTACATTCTAGGAATCCCTAAAAGTAGACGAATGTGATAAAGTATTGTTATATTTAAAGTTTGAGAATTAATGGGCCATTGAATGGCTTCTACACAAGTCATTGAATAAAATAAAAGCAAAAATAAAGTGGTTTCAAATGTGTAAGGGCCAGTCTCATCGACTTGGTCTATAGTAATCTTTCGTAAGAACCATAGTTTTTTTTATGGAAACGGATTGTCTGGTTGGTGGAAATTACAATAATCGATGCTTTAAACGAAAGATTATTATAAACCAAGTTGATGCAACTGGCTCTAAGAAGTAAATTAAATTAATTAAATTGCTCTGAACTTCAGAATAAGGCCAAAACATTTCACATTAGCACTTTTCTCTCATTCGTGGTCGCAGGCTTACTCGCGTAAACCAATAGTTGCTTGTGTAGTGTAATTTTCTACCACATGACGGATTTTCAAAATAAAAATTAGTAAATGCATTGTTACAAAGTCTTTGCTAATTTATTATCCTCATATTGACGATTATTTAACAAGTCTGGTATTCCACCCTAAGGTTTAAGCAAAATCTGTCTATTAATGATAGAATTGCATTACTTATTTGATTTATAATTAATAATAGGGTATATAATTATTACACTGTGATTATATTACGATTTATAGTGAATAAAAATTAATAAAGCCCGGTCGCCGAATGTACGAAATTCTCTCTATTCGGCGACCGGGCTTTAGGACACAATATTATTACACGTTAGGCATGCATACTAATCTCTTTAGTACATAATATACCTACATATACTACCAACATCTTTTTTATAAAAAGCATTGTTCACAGTACAGTATTGCAAAAAAGAATTCAGTCAGCAATATTCCCACAAGAGCTTTAAATATTTTACCATTTGACCCCCAGGGGATATTCAATTGATTAACAGAATGGAGGCATTTAAAAATAAATGAGAAGAAAGCGATCAGTGTCGCCGCTGATAGGTAATAAATGGCCTACAATATGTAGTAGCCGCTGCACGGTGTTTGTTTATTTTTCAAATTGATAATATAATTCAATGATCTTAAAGAAGGAAAAATGGTCTACGACGGTACAACTTAGCTTAATTAATGCAAGCAAATACCCAACAGACATATCAACAATATATGAACAGGCCTGTGCGCAGTGCCTCATTCTAAAATTATTATGTACTTAATGAAATTTTTCTGCAATTGTATGATAATTTCAAAGATTTTCATTTTCAGGAAAGCCTCGGAGGTAATTCTCGAACTGTCATGCTTGCCACTGTCTCACCGAGTGCGGCGGCCATTGAGGAAACACTGTCAACATTGAGATACGCTTGTCAAGCACGTCATATTCTTAATAGAGTTGCTATCAACGAAGATCCCCAACTCAAAGTAATACGGGAACTTCGTCAAGAGGTACTTTTTTATAGACATTTGTTTACCAGTCTCGTACAGTGGGTAATAAAGTTAGGTTATGTTGTGACCGACTATATATCTATATTTAAAAAATATATATACGCATATACCTAAATGGGTATAAACATATTTTGTATTTTTTTTAACTGTATATAATGAACTATTCTAGGTAGCTTTAATCCACAGAAATAACTTCACTTTAACAGAAGTAATGTAAGCAAGGATTTTATAAATAAATAAATATTTTATATACAGGCAATACGGCAAAAATTTTCAATATATTTCGAAGACGATTTATATATAATTAAATCGGGAATAATACTAATTTCAGATATTAAGTTTCTTTTCACGAAAATAAATCAAACATTTTATGTTATTGTCGATGGCAATGTCATCGTAAATAAAAATTTTCATATTGCGCGTAAAATGTTCAAAAACCTACATTTTACCAAGTTTCTTAATGAATTACCATGAAATAATTCATGCAAATAGAAACGGATTGAATTTGGACTGTTGAACTCAGTACTTCATATAAAAATAATAAAAAAATTAACAAATGTACTCAACATAATCATTATGATTTGACAGATGGAATTCACCGTAGAAAAGAGAAATAGAAATCACACAAAAAGTTTTGGGCCGAATTTGTAAAAAATGTCAACATAATTAATGTCAATAGTCATTTACAATATTTCTTTGAATTTCAAGCAAAAATCTATAAAATTACTCCAATCCCAAGATTTCCAAATTTCAAATAGTTTCTACTTTATTCAGGGTTCGAGGATATATATCACGATATATATCACAATATTTATGGCTTGATTTTTATTTTTGATATATATGCAATAAAACTTTCTGCGGTCGTTAATAGGTAGCGCTAGTTGTATTTTAAAAAATGCTACAGGTTTTTTTTTTCAATATCTACGATTGTTACTAGATGGCGCTAGTTGTATTTTAAAAAGTGCTATGATTGTTTTTTTGATATACATACATTATATAATGACACACTAAGTTCGAATTTCGAATGGCAAAAAAATATCGATATTTCACACAAAGAAACAAACACCCATAACACTTCATTAGAAAGAGCAACTTTTATAACTTAGATATAATTGCATATATTAGCTTTTTTCAGTATGCAAATCATTTATTTAATAAATAATAATTAATGTACAAAATAAAAAAATTAATTTCCTAATTATTTCGAGTTTGTATCAATCTACGTGTGCAAAAAAGGAGAAAAAAAGTTTGGATATATATCCAAATTTTGATGTATATCGGATATATATATATATATAAAAAATCCGATTTTTTAGTATAAAAATCAGATTTTTTCGAACCCTGACTTTATTACAAGTGTTTAAAAATCAATTTCAAGCCCCCCTTTCAACTTTTACTATTTACTGTGAAAGAGGTGTTTTTTTAGAGGCAAGGAACTTGTTTTGTATGGGAACAGAGACTGTTTTTTTGTTGAGGTGTGGATCACCGATAACTGCAGGTGTTGTCAAGTAAAATAAGTGTTGTTGGTACGAAGGTAGAAACAGGAATGATTTCGCTGTTTTCTACCTCCACATTTATTCCTTATCTTAATACCTTGTGGCCTGGCTTGAGTGGGTATTTACACTGTCCCCACTCAGCCAGTCCAGTGGTGGGGACACAATATTACCCCCTCCATTTATTTATATTTCAAACAATAATAACCCGTTGGCGACTTCAGTACCGTGCCGATGTCGCCTCTACACAAAGAATAAATTTAAGGAAAAGTATTTTTCAGGGCTGGTTAATAAATTCTTAACAGAACTTTAAAATTAAATAAAACACGTAAAAATCGTGGTAAAATATGCCATTAATGTTTAATTCTTAATATTTATTTGTAATTTTATAATTTTTAATAGATATTTTTGTTTTTTAATTTAGATATACCTGAAACATGAGTAATTTTCAGAGGTTTGCAAAACATTTCATATTTAGTCATATCGTTTTTCTTTTATGCCTAACATAATTATTTTTGTAGAGAAAAATGCAAAGAAAATATGATTTCTGTACACATTTTCTTCACCTGTGCATAAATTAAGATTTTTATAATTTTTGGCTCATTTTTCTCAATTTATTCATTCATTATTGCCCATAAATTTTCTATCTGGTTGTAATCAGGGCTAATTCTGGCCCAATTTAATAGTCTTGAGTCCAAAGGAATCCTTGAAATTTGTGATCTATTTAAGTAACAGGATATAAAAAATCAAATCACGATGAAAAAAAAGAAATGTACCCACAAAACAAGCTCAATGACATGGTGCAACTATCCTTTTCCCACCTAGACCAAGCGAATAAAATTTTGATTCATCGGAGAATTTTACTTGTCCCCAATCCTCCAAAGATTCACACACTTTCGCCCTATCGGGCGAGTCTTATTCGTTTTCTCTGCTTGCAACATAAGGTTTTTTTTTGCTTGAACTTTGCTTGGTAACCCATTTCAATAACCTCATGGACAGTCTTCATTGAAAATTTAGTTTGGCTTGTGTACTTTAGTAGCAGCTAAAAAACGATTATGCGTAACCAATATCATGATCAATTTATCTTCTCTGGCAGTTGTCACTCAGCAAACCCGACTGTACAAAAACTTTCTTGGTTTAAAAAAATTTTCTGGACACAATGTTATAATTTTCCATTAAATCGAAATGGACATTTACTTTAAATTTTCTGCAACCGGGGCTAGTATAAAACTGCTCTGACTTTTAAAACTGTAAACGTTGCAAACATGTAGCCAATATAGTTCATAATAAAACCCAAAGGCAACAGTATTATACATATAAGAATTAAATGATTTCTAAGAAATAATATCTTTTTTATTTTATTTTGAATCTGGGGTATTTTTTTTTTAAATTTTAATCTGGGGTGAGCGCTGAGTGTGAACTATTTTTGGCCAGAGGTGTATTTAAAATAATTTTCCATAATTTTATCCCGCCGTGGTTAATCTGCATCCTGGATAATTCAATCCCACATAATCGAGACTACACTGTACATTTATGATAGCCTTATCTTTTGTACAGTAAAACCCCGATAATTCGAAATTTGCCATAATTCAAACTAATCAGTAATATAAATGTTGCAATCTTTGTGTGTATAATAAGTATTGAGTTTTCGAAATGATTTCTTAAAATATGCAAAAATACAGGCATTTTTCACAAAATGAATGGCTATTTTCATGAGTTTTATGATATTTGGCAAATTTAGCAATCGCATTGCAATTTTTTTTTGTACTTTAAATTTTTTGGGTCTCTTGAATTTCGAATTAACGAGGTTCTACTGTAATAAATACCTTAAAACGTTGTATTCGTTGTATACATTTTTCTTGAATATTAATATTTTTTATTATCTCCATTAGGTAGAAAGGCTTAAGTCACTACGTGAGGATTATACAAAATGTGAGCTTGCAAGAAGTGAAAAAAACAGCCAATCCAAGAAATTTGTAATTAATGCTGATTATATCAAATATCAGAATGATTTATTGAATATAGAAATCAAACAAAAAGCTGTTGAAGAGGAATTGCAAACAGAATTATCAAGAATGGCAATGAATTTAGAAGCAGCTGAAAAAAGAAAAAAAGAATTGGAATCGCAGAAAGATGAATTCTTCAGACAAATTAAAGAGGAAGATTTACCTGTTTTTCAAAGTAATTTCTTTGAAAACTTACAGGAACTTCTAAATGATCCGAATGAGAAGAACTTTAGTGTCAGCAGTGATAGTGAATCAATAATACATTTAAGACAGATACAAAAGTCCTTGAATGCTTTGAAAAGTGTATGTGCACAAACCAATCAAAATAAATACAAGTTTGACTGTATTGAACCCCTCTTAGAGAACATGAATAAATGCTGTACACAATTATGCCAAATACTGGATCCTAATTCAAAAACTTGAGTAATTTTTTAATTTCCTACTGGTGTTACTCTTTCTAATCATTATTTTGTAAGTAATTTATTTGTAGTTTTAACGAGCTTAGCCATTTTAATATATTTATTAATTTGCCTTATTAACATGTACAGCAATAAAAAGAGAGATTGTGACAACATATTACAGTATGTGATTTAACTTGTTTGATATTTTAAATTTATTTGACGGCATGTTACAGTATGCATTTAGATATAATTTTTTTCAATATTAAAAAAGTACTCTAGGGAAGGGATACATTGAGAAAAATAGTTATATTTTTTTTAGTTGTACACTTCCTTATTTTCTGCCGAAATACCTCTATCCTTTAATGAAATAAATTTTTATAACTCAGACTGTGTCATTATTTAATGCTGAGTTGATTGTAGCAATATTCGAGGTTGATTGAGTACACTGGATTCATGTTCTATTGCACAATACTTTTCACAAGTTTACTTTTAAGTTTAGTTTTACTTTTCACAACTTTTACATAAGTTTTCTTTAATGATTTTATTTACAAAATATATTTCGAATCATCCCAACTTAAATAATAATAATAGATAAAAACTAAAAAAGTGAAATAGTCTCAAAGATTTTGTAATTTAAAATATTTAATTTGATTGTGTTTATAAATATTTCAAAAAAATTGTTAAAAATATTATATAAAATTACATTACAATTTGTGCAATATAATGCATTTTTTTCACGTTTTCCAGTTTCCATTTGTGTCAGATCTGCCATCAGCCTGAAATCAGCTACAACCCGCTATTGTTTATCATTCCATATTTTGGTGTCTGCCCTGGACCATTGATATTAAACTACAAAAAATTGGAAAAATATAAACAGTTGGTTTTTAAGAATACTGATGTATGTTGTTGGCACCGCCAAAAGCGCATACACAGGGTGTATTAAAATAATATTGAAATAATATTGAAATAATATTAAAATAATATTTTTCCTACCCTAACAAATGAAGCATGGAATGTGTATATGTTGTTCATGAGCTTTTGTGAATTTTTTCTCACTTGTAGAAAGCGTCAATCACTGGCAGTCTGCTTCTAAGTAAAGAAGTAGTTAGTGCCCAATGGATTTTCAATTGTTATGAAATGACGGAACGACTTGAGCCGCATATTGCATACAATTTGCCAAATGCTTAGCGCTTCCGGTTTTGTTGTTTCGGCTTGTTGAGGGCCTACTCTTCCAGTAGGCCCTCAAAAAGCCGAAACTAACGCCGGGGCTAATCCGATCCCGATCTTGATCCTTAGGATGATCATTTGTCAACCGACGTTCCGCCTGAATCACAACAGGCATCTTCACGGTGCCTTGTTGATGAATTTCCGTCACGAGAGGCAGTGCGAGCACGCCTGTTCATGTCGGGAATTTATCACCAAGTAAAGTCTGGCAAGTTAAAATCTATCTGTGTGTGTTAGGGATGGGCGTTGAATGGACGGACTAGTTGAAATCAACCGTTGACGTTGCATCGATGCGTCGACAGTTTACGTTTATCGCATGGACTAGTTGAATTCGTAGACGGTGGACAGTGGACGATTCAAGATTCAACGTAATGCAAAGCAACGAGCGAGAGCAAGACAAAACGTCTCCGTTTATTTCTCTCTCATCTCTCGCTGTCGACTTGTAGACGCCATAGACGGCTCGACGGGTAATTTAATTTCAACTCTAAAGTACATGATCATAGGGTGCAGATTTGTGTACACGAACCGCGATAGAGATTTGAAATTTGAATGCATGCGTAGGGAGAGATAGGCTTAATAAGCTATTATCTATTATTTTTTACTCGATTTTTTGCGATGTACACGTGCGACGTTTCGGTGAATTCCCAATTTTACGCTGTATAAAATAAAACAATTCTGTTTAATTATTTTATTTTTTATTGAACTATTATTAATTTACAGGCCGGCTAGATATTTTTCTAAAATCAATATTTTATTCGATCGATCTCGACTTCTTATATCTACCTGAAAAGGGATGGTAAAATTTAATTATTGTGTTATTTCATTACTTTTCAACTTTAGCATATAAATGATAAACAAACTTGTAGGGAATAAAATTTTCTATACCTAACTATGGTCCTCATTCAGGAGTCCAACATTAATTGTTGTATATGTAATATAATCTTGAATTTAGGTTTAATTAATTTTTATTAAAAATTCCCTATTTTCAACTTTATAGCTAAAAAAATAAATCTATTATAATTTTGTTTATACCACTTTTTATTGGTTTTTTTACATGTTTCGGGAACAATGTTCCTTTTCTCAGATTGAGCCTTAAACTAAAGTTGACAAATAATACAGATATATTTATTTATTAATAATGTCACCACAAAGTGAAAGCCTGACTTTGAAAGATGTATTCTTCAATAAATTTCTAGATAACATCTCAAATGTAAAGTATTTTTAAATTATGTATTTATTTATAAATTTATAGATAATAAATAAATGTAAAGGTTTTTATCATTTTATTCAACCTGTATTGAAATGAATGAATTTTTCGTAATCGATTTGAGTTAGTGTAGTGATAGTCCAACGTTTTACAAAAAATAATACTCATAATCAAGGCAGGAATATAGTCCTGCTAGGTTATTATTGTTTTCCAAATAACCCTGTACACATGTAATAATGTGTATCTAATATATTTTTTTATACACACATTGCTTTGTACTTTATATTTTTAATTTTTATACTCATATTTTAATGCTTATACCCGATACTTTCACTGCTTATATATGTATTTTATATTTATATTTTACTGCTTACACCTGATATTGTTGTGTATACCTACTTCTTTCTTTATTATGTATAGAAAGAAGTATATAAAACAATATGTAAAAGCCTATAATGTGCGTAAACAAATAAATAATAAAATATTTATTTTTACATATAAGCACAAGTAGCGGTTTTACTTTCCCCGAAACTATATTCCTTCGAACTTCTTTAAATTTTAAAAATTAACATAATAAAAATAGCCAAGGGTTGAGCCGTCGAGCAGCCTCGTGTCGAACCGTAGACAGTTGACCATCGTCCCGATGTTTAGATAGAACGTCCGCGACGTCAGCGTAACGAAGTTGACGCGTCAACTAGTTGACGAATTCAACTAGTTGATCGTCTCGTCGATGGATGGACGTGGACGGTCTCGTTTCGTCGACGGTAAATACGTCGACGACCCATCCCTAGTGTGTGTCTTAATGGCTTTTGGGTATTTAGTATTGGGTATTTCCGGCCATTGTTAGCCTTAACGGCATTTGACTGACTCCTTGTGATGCGCTTTGTACTCTATAATGTGTTGATATTGACCGGTTCGCACAATAACGATAATAAGGCACAATAACGCGTTAAATACAACCACGGTATGCTGTACTCCCGACGTTTTGAGCTGATCGCGCTACTCATTTTCAGGGGGGATGATTTTCAGTGAAGCGTCGATATTATACGATTGTGAAAACACATAATTTAAGGTCGACAGTAATAATAATAATATTCACTTGGCATTCATCCAATCCATTAAAATATCCAAACATCTGTAAAAAAGATTTCATATAGACAACAAAAAAATAACAGAAAATTATCAAATAGCACATTCTCTCTAATTGAAAAACGAAAAACCCTTTCTAGAGACTCAGATGACTATAAGATCATTAACAAAGCTATCAAAAAGGAAATTAGAAAAGATATTAGAAGCTATAACACAAAAATAATTTAAGAGACAAGGAATCTACATCCAAAATTATTGAAAATTTTTACTCAGAGCTCTACGAATTAACCAAAATGAGGTAAAAGAAAGATGCGTATTGAATGTAGGACCCGAAGAATTACCAGAAATAGAAATCGAAGAGATAGAAAATGCCTTAAAGCAAATGAAAAATAAAAAGGCAAATAACATGGTACAGATCAAATAACAAGCGATATACTAAAACTAAGGGGAAGAAAATTGATAGAAGCCATAAAAATACTATTGGACAAATGTCTAGAAGAAGGAAAAATACCTTGTGATTGGCAAAACGCGGAAGTAAAAATAGTATTTAAAAAAGGAGACAGCGATAATCTAGAAAACTATCGACCCATAAGATTGCTTTCGCATTTATATAAATTGCTAACAAAGATCATGACGAATTGCCTAACGCTGAAATTTGATCACTACCAACCCGTAGAGCAAGCCGGCTTCTGTAAAAGTTTTGGAACCAGAGACCACATTCAAACTCTGAGATTGCTCATAGAGAAAACAAGAGTATAATATACCTATATACTTAGCTTTTATTGACTATCAAAAAGCATTTGACTCAGTTGAAAGGTGGGCAATCATCGAAGCACTCCAAAACGCTAGAATAGACTCTAGATATATACGATTAGTAAACATTGTATATGAAAATGCAACTATGAGTGTTATAATTGACGACGACACTAGAACTGAAAAAATAAAAATAGAAAAAGAAAAAATAGAAATAGAAAAAGACAAGGTGACACAATCTAACCTAAACTCTTCACGTTAGCCTTAGAAAATGTATTTAAGGTCCCAGACCACTGTAAAAAAATATTTTTCGTCATTTTTTTTCTTTCATTTTCTGAAAGATGCATTTGTTAAGAATGCTCTCACCAAATATTTTAAAGAAATTTGTAAAATTGACGGAGATACAGCGGTTTAAATTTTTTTATTTGTATGTAGAATTAACCTTCAGCAAAACTTTGAATGCGTTTTTCTCAAAAAGACATTTTTCAACCTGCTTGACAGCATATCAGAAAAACTACACATCCGATTTGCATACGCCAAGTTGTAAACTAATTAAAAATCCAGTCTCTATGGCACCACGTAGGGATTTTTTTTATAAAGGGCCCCCTTCTATTTTTTTTTTTAATAAATGATGAAAATTTTCTATAAAAAATCGAAAATAAAATTCGCTCCGCCATTTTTTTGTTTTTTTAGATATCGAAATTCCCCATATGTGATGCTATAAACCTATATGTCTAGTTTCTAAATATATTTTTATTTCATTTTTCGGTTGTACCCTATGGCTTAATAGCTGTCAACCACCCAGCGGCAAATTTGTCAGTGTCCTCTTGCAAGCAGCATACACCGAAAACTATACTTTAGATTTGAGTACAAAAATTTGTATGCAGTCTTCAATATGTATATATATACTATGAGTAATAAATAAAAAAAATCACATGTATCGTTAGCTTGAAAATAATTACGAAAAATACCGCGCGCGCGCACAGTGGTCTGGGGCCTTAAGACCCTGAATTGGAATAGCAAAGGTATGAAGATACATGGCACATATTTAAGTCACCTAAGATTTGCTGATGAAATAGTAGTTGTAAGTAAAAATATCAATAAACTAAGTATAATGATAAAAGAACTTCACGAGGCTCCGAGCAAAGTTGGTCTTAAGATGAATGTAAAGAAAACAAAAATTTTGAGTCCAGAGAGCAAAATCAACACTATCAATAATGATAATATTGAAATAGTAGATGAATATACAGGGTTATTTGTGAAACATTAATTACCTCGCAGGACTATATTCCTGCCTTGATTATGAGTCGAAAATGTTCAAGCTATCATGACCTATACATGACAATTGACCCATGACAATAGTTATGGAGATATGCGACATCAAAGTTTGCATTTTTTTTTCAATATTTCTGACTTATTTTTTGTACAACGTTGGACTATCATTACAGTAACTTATATCGAATATGAAAAATTTATTCCCTTTAATACAAGTCAAATAAAAAAATAAAAACCTTCAAATTCCAATTGGAATTTTTTCAGGGTTTTTATCATTTTATTTAACTTGTATTGAAACGAATGAATTTTTCATACATGATATAATTTACTGTAATGATAGTCCAACGTTTTACAAAAAATAAGACAGGAATATTGAAAGAAAAATGCAAACTTTGATGTCGCATATCTCCTTAACAATTGATATTAGGTCATAATAGCTTGAACATTTTCGACTCATAATCAAGGTAGGGATATAGTCCTGCGAGGTTATTAATGTTTTACAAATAACCCTGTATATACCTAGGACACAAGATAAAAATGGACAAAGAGAACCAAACAGCAGAATTGCCAAGACGAATAGGAATGAGCTGGGTTGCTTTTGGCAAACTCAAACATATCTTCGAGAACAAAGAGATCGTAATTAGCTTAAAAAGAAAATCCTTTGAATTATGCATACTGCCAGTGATGACGTATGGAGTGGAGACTATGGCCCTTACAAAGATAAGTGTAGAAAAGCTCAAATGCATGGAGAGATCCATGCTTGGAGTAAGCCTAAGAGATAGAATTAGAAATGACGAAATTAGGCGCAGAACTAGAGTAGTGGATATCATGGATCGTGTAGCGAAGCTAAAATGGCAATGGGCAGGACATGTTGCAAGGCAGGATGCTACAAGATGGCCTCCTAGTGTTCTGAAATGGAGATCTTGGGAGAATAAAAGAGGCATCAGAAGACCTGAAAAGAGATGGGCCGACGATATAGCCACTGTGGGGGGAAAGAAATGGCTACAATTAGCAAACAACAAGGAAGGATGGAAGGGTATGGAAGAGGCCTATATCCAGCAGTGGAGAAATGAAGGTTGATGAAGAAGAAGAAGAAGAAGAAGATTTATGCATTATTTATCAACTAAAAATAATAATAATAATCTGGAATTCCAGTTTGAAGGTGGAGTAAAGCTGATAATGGGATATGTACTGTGATCTACGCTATGTGGAAATGATATGCACAAAGTGCAATGAGATTTGTGATATTTACATCATATGTCTTGATATATAGTGTCCAAAGTGAAGAGCATGTGAGTAAACCTAACAAAATCTAGCATTGACTTTATTAACCATACTTCAATGGATCCCAGATAACTCAGATGGTTCTCAGGTATTTTATGTATGACAAACTTGATTCCTATTATAGAAGCTTTATAAAAATGTTTCTTTAGATAGTTGTAGTTATTTTATAAATGGTGTTGGGAAATGAGTAGTATATCGTTGCTGTTTATATAATAAAGCCTATGTGACGATTTTGGCGAAGATGAATTATTGATCCCATTCAACGCATATTTTTTTCTCCATCATCTACAAAAAGCCCGTGTGAAAATAATTTACTAGGCCTAGATGAGAGCTATATTAAATAAAGCCTATGTGCGAGCATCCTAAATCGTGCATCCAAATTAATCCTACATGACGAGTGTCACATAAGATGTTTTGAATGTGCTTTGTCTTTGCTCTTTTTAGCACATAGGATATACATATTCTAGATTGCGGTGATTTCGACAGTTCGCATTTGTTGCCATTTGGAATGTTGTTTGAGTGACGAAAAAGTTAAGCATATTACATTGATAATTTTTTTTGTAAAACAATACACAAAACAAAAAGTTTACATTCACCAAAAGAAGATTTTAAGTAAATGTCATATGAGACGCCGAAGATAAGTTTGAAGAACTCTTATTTATGTGAGTCTATCATAGAGGCAAACAATTACAAAGACTTTTCTTACCTTTGGGTGTTAAAAACATCAGAAAAAGATTTATGATTTATCTCAACTCGATCATATAAGGAAGCATCGTAACAAGTAACAACATGCAAAAAAAAAAAGAAATCCGGACACGATGTATTCTTATTAAACAATGCTGGAGAAAACTATAGAATCTGGAAGAAAATTTGATTCAATACCTTGTGTATTGGAAATAACATAAAAGATGGAAAACGCCAACAATAGAGGAAGAATCGGACAATGATGAAAATATTCTTCTTGCAGTTCTATTAAAGAAAATTGAGATGAATAATGCCACAGAGAAAAACATAAGAACATGGCAAAATCTTCTGCCAATGATCCCGAGCTAATATTGCAGGGCTAAGTCAAACAGGTGATATGTTGAGTTTTCGTTCCTGTCTCTGCAATACATGCTGTCAGTGAAATACATGTTGCATTAATAAAAGTTTGGCTATTGTGGGCAGGAATTTATTTACAGAAATATTAAAACATGAAAAGGTGTAAATTTACAGGCCTCGGAAAGACCAATGTGACACTTTGTAGGTTACTAATGTGGCAGCGTTACTCAAAATCAATACGAACAGCTCGTAGAAAAAATGAACAGGAAAAAGAGACAAAAAATCAGCAAAAAACAGTTCCAGCAGTCTTTGATTTTGACAATGGACTTGCAAAGTTTTCTGCTATGTCCTATATTGTTAGCGTTTGCGGTATTACAAACAAGTGCTACAGTTACATAATTTCACTATTTATGTTTTAAATAAGGCTGATGGTAGCTGTACATGTGGCATAAAGCAGATTGGGGAGTGACAACCAACAAACTGATGAGCTGCATACCAGATTATATACCGTACCGTACCAGTAAAGCGTACCAAAAAATTACACTAATATTTTACTGATATCTGATGGTTGCAATTACCAGAACAGAAAACTCTTGCTAGCGAGTGCTCTCAGTGACCATTCCATAGCTGCATCAGTCACTGTGGAGTTAACTTAAGAATTATACTTGAAAAAAGACACATTGTAATGGAGGCCGATTATATACAATCCATCTTGGTGCACTTTTTAAAGCCGCTGATATACTCTCCTTCGAACTACATTACCCGCGTGTGAAATATCTAGTACACGTTGGATTATTCAGGGGAAAGGCAAGACCTTCTCCAAACACACAATTCATTCCTTCAGGCTATACTATGAACTCTTTCATATTACAAAATCCAAGTACAAGTTCATTCCTTCAGGCTATACTATGAACTCTTTCATCTTACAAAATCCAAGTACAAGCACTTACGAGAGCTTAAAGCGATAACTTATAAGGATCATCATCCTTTTTTCGATTACGATTCTTTAACTTTCAGTCGGCGTATTTAAATAGTTCGATCACTTGTTTTTTATTGTAAATGTCTAAATTTGTAGTCAGATGAAGAAAGAGGTTTCAAACAGAGGCAATGAGGGAACATTCCCAGTCCTGGTGATGAAGTCACAATTGGAAAGTATTTTAGTGTCCATAAATCTGTGGCAAAAGATCCCCCACTTTCTTGGTCTCAAATTTAAAAAAAAATGTTTTTGACATTTGACATTTTTAACGCTGTATAGTAACAACGTCCTTGACATTAACTCATTTTCATGAAAGTTACTAATCTTATTTGAAATGCAATGGTGATTTATGTTATTATTGTCTTCTAGATTTTTTTAAATATATACGCGAACACGGTATACCTGTCGCATCAATATTGAATCACTAGGCGAGAATTATAATCATTACACCAACAAGCTACTCATCTTAAATTCAACTATCGTTTAAATAAAGAAAATAGTAATCTTTAACACATGTAGCAAGTTTATTTTATTGAAAAATGCAATAAAACAGCTGAAGAGAATGCAAATATGATGTAAACACTTTTATCGACAATGGATCAACTAAAAGCCAGTGACTTTAACATCATTGATGAAAACTCTGCCCAGCTCTGCAGAACATACTTTCTGTAGCAACCTTAGCTAAAGTTGTTACAAATCACCTTCAGCTTGTCAGTAGTACTACATAATATTTTCTCCATGCACAACTTACATTTTGTGGCCACGAGTCAGTATAGAATAAAGCCTATGTGCCGAAAGCAAGATGAAAGTATGCAAAGAATTAAACCTATGTGCCCAAAACATGACAAAATGTCAATTTTTCATATAAATAATGGACAAATACTAAAAAATATAGTGCTGTTCATCTGGAAAGTTTGCCTATTAATTATATAAAATATTTTTATAAATCTAGTCTGCAATTATTTTTTAAAACAGTTTTATTCGCTTATCTCAGAATGTACTAAACGTCACATAGGCTTTATTATATATACAGTGACGATATGTATTAATTTACCTTGACCCCAAATGTTTCAATTCTCTGTGGCGTCCCATTACATAAGTCGCTGTTCCAATAAATACAACTGACATGAATGATGAAAACAGCAAAATATTATCAGGTCTTGCAATAAAGCAAAGAAAAGCATCTACATCTGAATTTTGTACTTTCATCTGAAAATTAAATTTGCTCAGTAATTTTTTGAGTTTTGTACAGGTTATATGCTTTGTATAAATCTATTGTTTATTAACGTATTATAAAATATTGTTATTTATTTTTATATTATTGCACTGAAATGGTAGATTCACATGAAATAATAATACCTTTCAAAATATGTACAGTATGCTGGTGTCAAACAAAATTGTTTGACACCAGCATAATATATATATATAGATATATATATATACATATATGTTAAATCGAAGACTTTCACGGGTACAATATGTGTTAGTTCTAACTACTTTGGGGGTAACCCGCGTCAAATTCTGGTCGTCAGGACCAGTCGTCTGCCGACGTTTCGAACAGATCTCACTGTTCATCTTCAGGGCGCCTTGTCGATGAGCTGCTTCTCCAAAAAGCGTACAACCGTTTGGGTCCGGAGCTCACCGTCAAGTCAAATGTATATATATATATATATATGTTATAATGAAGGTTTTCACGGGTGTTAGAAATGTTAGTATTAATTTCTTTGGGGGTAACCCGCGTCAAAATCTGGTCCTCAGAAGGACCATTTGTCAACCGACGTTTCGCCTGAATCACAACAGGCATCTTCAGGTTGTCTTGTTAATAAATTTCCGTCACGAGGGGCAGTGCGAGCACGTCCGTTCGTATCGGAAGCTTATTACCAAGTGAGGTCTGGTAAGTCAAAGTCTAAATTTGGGTACTGTGGTCATTATTGGCCTTAATGATTTTTGGGAATTTTCTATTAAATATTGGGTGTTCCCGGCCGTTGCTGGCCTTAATGGCGTTTGTTTGTCTCCTTGTGATGCGCTTTGTACTCCATGTTGCTTCTATTGTGTCGGTGGTTTTATTTAATTGATTTTTGCGCGCTAGTATATTATTTTTACTAAGAAATCTACTGTTGAATAAAATGCTTTTCCATGCCGTTGGGAGACGTATACCATCATCTCTATTGTTGATAATATTTATTCTTTTATATATCTCTATAGCTTCTCTAAATATCCTTACTGTTTCGTTTTGGACGTTCGCTATTATTCGTGTATTATTAAAGTCTATGCTGTGGCCTTCTTCGAGCGTATGTTGGACAAGCGACGATGTTAGTTTTTTGTTGGTCATATCAACTCTATGTTCATGCCTGTTGTGATTCAGGCGAAACGTCGGTTGACGAATGGTCCTTCTGAGGACCAGATTTTGACGCGGGTTACCCCCAAAGAAATTAATACTAACATTTCTAACACCCGTGAAAACCTTCATTATAACAAAATATATACATACATATATATTTTTTTTTATATAATAATATTATAAAGTAAATCAATTGCAGGAACCTCATGATACGGATATTCCATTAGTGTTTTAAGTGTCTCTTGATAAGAGATATAAACAGTTCTCATAGTGAAGTCAACGATCAAAGATGTAAGTATCATCTACAACAATAAGTAAAAATGATGTTAATATTAAATAAATATGTATCAAATGAGATATGTTTTAATATAATTTTATAATATACTAACGGTGCTTTATAGGGATTCATATTAGGTCCTTACATATGAAATTGACGTTTAGTATGGAAGGAACATAAAGCCGATTTTTTTTTATTATAATATATTTATTTAATCAAAGTATGTACCATTGCTATCTATGCACTTTTGCCATCTCATAGGTAGTTCATCGATCCCCTTACTAAAAAAACCATTCGGACGGGAATCAATAAAATCTTTGAAGGTGGTTTGGACTGCCCCATCGGAGTTGAATTTTTTCCTTTGCAAGAAGTTATCCAAATTTCGAAAAAAATGGTAATCTGTTGGGGCAAGGTCCGGAGAGTACGGTGGATGTCTTAGACATTCCAATTGAAGCTCCTCTAATTTAGTAGCCGTCTGTTGTGCAGTGTGTGGTCTAGCGTTATAATGAAGCAGCAGTGGCCTAGAGCGATTAACCAGCCTCGGTTGTTTAGCAGCTATCTTTTCCATCATGGTTTGCAGTTGCTGACAATAGACATCTACCGTAATCGTCTGGCCAGATTTAAGAAAGCTATAGTGAAAGACACCAGCACTAGTCCACCAAACGCTCACAAGTAACTTTTTTGGAGTCAATTTTCGCTTGGGGCATGGTTTGGCTGGTTCGGCAGGGTTCGGCCATTGCGATGAGCGCTTCCGATTATCGTACAGGATCCACTTTCTCACAGGTAATGATCGATTTTTTTTAAATCCCTGCATTATGTGCCGGTTTTGAGAATGCAACGCAGCAGTCAACGCGGCGTTGTGTTGATTTTGTTCACTCAATCGTGAGGTACCCACCTTTCAAGCTTTTTCACCTTACCAATTTGCTTAAAGTGGATTAAAACAGTTTTATCACTAACACCGCAGCCTGCAGCTAACTCGGATGTGGTTTGCGATGGATCCGCTTCCACAATAGCCTTCAATTCTTCATTATCAACTTTGGTCTCCGGCCGTCCACGGGGCTTGTTCTGCAGGTCGAAATTTCCAGAACAAAAACGTTGGAACCAAAAACGCACTGTGTTTTCTTTTGCGGCACCGTCGCCATACACATCATTAATCCTTCGAGCCATTTCTGCAGCACTGGTACCACGGTGGAACTTGTACTCGTTAATAACGCGATATTTCAAGTTTTTCATTTTGTAAACTGAGTGACGCAAAGAAAAAAACAATTGAGGAAAAAACAAATGAATTATAATTTTCAAAACACAAATACATGAGTAAATAGCTGTATAAATTTGGATTTGGAATTCCTAACCAAAGAGAAGATATTTGAGATCAAATTTGCCAGTACGGCAAAACGCCAATATCATATGTAGGGACCTAATATTTACTTATAATTTAAAATAGTGTATTAGGTGGAACGGGGTGCCTTTTGTTACGGGCCCTAAATAATGCAAAATTTTGTCAGGAGTGTGAGATAATCAGGGGAGTGCGATGGGGTGACTATATGTTCCTCAGGATCCTAAATGACAATTGAACAAAATTTAGTGGAGATTCAATATAATACATATTTATATTATTGCAAGTCTATGCGGTGTGTGGTGGTGGTGGTTGTATTTAACGCGGACTTTTAAAAAGGAAAAATTTCGAGTGGAAGGTTATCAATAAAATAGATATACAGGGTTATTTGTAAAACATTAATAACCTCGCAGGACTATATTCCTGCCTTGATTATGAGTCAAAAATGTTATTTTTTGTAAAACGTTGGACATCATTACAGCAACTTATATCGAATATGAAACATTTATTGCCTTTAATACAAGTCAAATAAAATAATAAAAACCTTTAAATTCCAATTAGAAGACATTTCAATTGGAATTTTGCAGGGTTTTTATCATTTTATTTAACTTATATTGAAACAAATGAATTTTTCGTAATCAATATAAGTTACTGTAATGAGTCCAACGTTTTACAAAAAGTAAGTCAGAAATATTAAAAAAAAATGCAAACTTTGTTGTCGCATATCTCCGGTTGCTTGAACATTTTCGCTTCATAATCAAGGCAGGAATATAGTCCTGCGAGGTTATTAATAACCCTGTATATGGGCAGATGAGGTGGTGAGGTGAGTAGGAAATATTCCTATAATTTGTGCAGGGTACATAGAGTATCTACGTATAGTTCCATCTCCTATCGGAGGTCAGTGATCATATCGGCAATCACGACTCTTTTTACCGCCGCGTGGAACAACTTAGTCGAGTTACGCTTGTACCAGTTCTTGTAATTTTGAACTATACATCGCTTCTTGGTTTAGTATCCATATAAGTAACTAAGCAAAATTAAGTTTAGATCAGTCAAAGGGTGTAGATAGAGAACAGACAGATATCCAGTTTTTTATAAATAATATTTGTTCAAATGCACTGTTGAGTGTTCTGTAGATAGACTAATCACATTATCATTTAAAATTGCATTGATTTTTTAATTTTTAAACTTCTTTTAAAAGTAACCTACTAATAACACAGACCTACGTATTTCAAATCTATTAGTTATTATTAATTAAGAGTTATTTTAATTAAGGATGCATTATAGAAGTCTCACGGAGATGAAGCTAATTTATATATGAGAAAAGTGGAAGTCTCTTATACGATGGCTCAGGGCTCACAACCTATATGAGCTGGTTTAAGTGATCTTTCTACATAATGCAATGTTCACCAATTCCATCGTAAGAACATCCACACATGAAATTTTGAAAGTTCTATATATTATGTATACGTTCGAATCATGAACCTTTCATATATTACTATGGACGGACGGACAGACGTACAACAAAATAATTATGTTTGATACATTATTACAAAATATTTATTTGTTATAATATACATATTCCCAATGAGTTAAAAACTCATTCCGGGAAGAACAACATGTACCTACAGGGTGTCCCATAGCTAGTAGAAAAAACTTTACAGGTGGGTTCCTGGCTTGATAATGAGTCGAAAATGTTCAAGCAACTATGACCTAATATCAATAGTTAAGGAGATATGTAATTTTTTATTTATTAATTAACATAGAGTTTTTACAATAGATAGGTAGAGTGTACATTAGCAGAATAGGTATATAGTTTAGAAAAGAAAAAAAAAAAACAACATGTAAACATAGTAATGACAAAGTGAGAAGTAAATACTTAGAATAAAGATACAAACATATAAAGATAAATATTATATCAAGTAAAAAGCAAGAAGCATAAGAAAAACATAATATAGAAATTTAAAAACAAATAAAAGTAATAATGTAGAGGGAGAAGATATAGCACAAGCTTTGAAAGTCATCATATAATAATAAAATATACATACAAATCAATTATTTAAGTTCAATTCGACAAATACTAGTAATCTTTCAATACACCTTTTAATATATGTTTGAATAATACAGTTATCGGCAAAGACGTCCAGTTGTTCATATCTGTTTGCTAGTCTAGGAAGCCTTCGCAGTGGGGAATTAAAGAAATAGTTAGTAGCTGCAGTTTCCACGGCAAAACCTGCATGACTTCTAGTTATTCGAGACGGAACGCGCAAGCAGATGCATTCTAGTAATTGTATTGTAATTTCAAAGTTTGCATTTTTTTTCAATATTTATGACTTATTTTATACAAAAAGTTGAACTATCATTACAGTAACTTTATCGATTATGTAAAATTCATTTGCTCTAATACAAGTCGAATAAAATGATAAAAACCTTGCAAAAAATCAAAATAGATTTTTCATTTTATCATTTTATTTGTATTGAAGCAAATGATTATTTCACAATTTATAAGTTACTGTAATGATAGTTAAACTTTTTGCAAAATATAAATTAGAAATATTGAAAAAAAAAACGAGCGAGCCTTACAGTAGTCGCATATGATGTGTAACATTTGACATCTCACAATTAAAAATATTAATAGAGCAACAACAGAAATTAACCCTTAACCACTGATGTTTACTTACATGATATGATATTTACTTACATTAACATTGACACACGTCTAACAGACGTACGCTTTTTTAAATAGCGTTTAGTCGGTAACTAGTTATGATAACATGGTTGTTTTACTACGTATCGTTATTTAGGCACATATTATTTAGGTAACTTATTTAGGTAACCTATTGAATAAAAAAAAACAGCATTGGTACTTAAAATATTTATTTATATTTCAAAATAAAAAATCTTAAAAAATCAACTGAAACAAAAACGCCCTCCTTCTAAATGACTCATAAGCATAAATTATCAGTCTAAAATGATCACACAACTGATAGTTACTAAACGTCTACATAATATTCTTTAATTTAAATATAAATAAGTGACACTTTTCACTCAACTTGATATTTTTTAACGGCATGTGTTACAAGCTGGTTTTGGAACACGCGGGTTTCACATAAAAATATTTTCTTGTGTATTCCTGTGGTGTCGTAGGTCTTTCAGCATCTGATTCAGGAATGGTTTATTCTATTCCTGGTTCATTCAGAAGTTCCGCTAAGGGAATATTGTCATCACTATCCGACGAACAGAATACTTCAGGCTCTTCAGCGTCTGGTGGCAGGAACTCATTTTCATCGGCCGAAGAATCGTCAGATTCCAAAATAGTAAGGTTTTTGGAAACAAAGCTCTCAAAACATTGATTCAAGGCTGTTTACATATAGTCTGGTATGCAGCATCTAAAGAGCGATTATTAGAAGTCATTTTAACTCTAAAACAAAAAAATAAAAAGTTACACTAACACTGACGCTACGTCCCACAGACGTTACGATGTGTAAATTTACCTATTCGAGGCACAGCACATGTCCGCTCACCACCGCTGCGCGCACGTCATTGGATCTTAGAAAGGTACAGAAAAGGACAAGTGCATATGCATAAGATGTAAAAAGATATTACTGTTTTAATTGCGCGCCTACGTCTCTCAGACCTATGTCAGTGGTTGAGGGTTAACATCAAAATTTAAAAAAGCTAATAATACCTATAAATTTATTAATTAGTAAATACAAGAAAAGATGTTGTAGGGTTGAGGGGCCAGCCAGCGTCACTTTAAGATATTTTTTGCCAACTGTCAGAAACGATTTTTTAAAATTTCCCCACATAGCACATTCATTACTCTTTTGAAAATGTAGAAAAAAAAAATTTAATATAATTTAAAATAGAAACATAAACGTGAAATATGTCCAAATGTGCCAGTTCTGGCCACTTTTGATCTGGTTTTGGCCATGTCATTGTGTCAGGTCTGGCCACTTTAGTTTTTATAAGGTTTCTTAATATTTAGAATAAAAATAAAACAAGATAGGTTAAGTAACTATAGGAAAATTATGAATTTTATTATAATTATGATCTTGTCATGCCTATAGATAAAGAATGAGGTAACTTAATGCCACACAATACCCAGACAGATCAATTTGAAAAGATAAGAAAGAATTTTCTGCTTGTAGTTTTCTGTCATGTGTATCTGACCTCTCTGGCCAACATTTCGGATTTCATTACAGGGTCCATCATCAGGCCTACTTTTTGAGAAAGTGTATTGGAAGAATTCAACTCATTCGATGATTGTACTCTTCCTAACTGCTGAACTGAATTATCATCATACTGTATATAGCATTGATACTTCAGTACAACTCGTCTAATCTAAACCATTTTGATAAAAATCTTAGAAATATTTTAGTAGATCTGGTTGAATCTTATTTTCCAGGTAGGTACTCCAGGAAAGTTGACTTGTTGACTTCTTTTTATGGCCATGGTTTTTATAATCGAACTAGCCGTAACCCATCAAAAATGATGGTACTTTTACATGTCAGTTCGGTTTAGTTAAAAAATAATTTAAATTTTCAAAAATAAAAATGTTTTTAAAAAGTTTTTTTCGGAAAAAAAATTTCTCGGAATAAAATTTTTGAAAAAAAAAATTTACTATAAAAAAGTTACGGACGTTACACGAAGTTACGCGGGCGAACGGATGAACGAACAGACAGACATCGAAATTATTATAATTGAGATATCATCGTAAATACCTAAATAATTATGTTTTTCAAAAAAGGTGGCCAAAATTAACGCACTCTGTGAGCCAGTTGTGGCCATGGCCATGGCCAAAACTAGAACACAAGTAAGATTGCTGTGCCATTTGTGGCCGTGTGGCATTTATCTTCTAAGAAATAATCTAAATTATGAAATAACCTTTAAACAATGCTCCTAGGACTTTCATTCAATAGGCTAAATTGATTCACGAACACAAACATAAGTGATTAAAAAGTAGGGATGGGCGTTGAATGGACGGACTAGTTGAAATCAACCGTTGACGTTTCATCGCATGGACTAGCTGAATTCGTAGACGGTGGACGGCGGACGCCGTGGTCGGTGGACGATTCGAGATTCAAGGTAATGCAAAGCAACGAGTGAGAGCAAGACAAAACGTCTCCGTTTATTTCTCTCTCATCTCTCGCTGTCGACTTGTAGACCACAGAGTGCAGATTTGTGTACATGAACTATGACACAGACTTGAAATTTGAATGCATGCGTAGGGCGAGATAGGCTTAATAAGCTATTATCTATTATTTTTTACTTGATTTGTGCGATGTGCACGTGCGACGTTTCGGTGATTTTTGCGCTGTATAAAATAAAACAATTCTGTTTAATTATTTTATTTTTTATTGAACTAATATTTTACTGCTTACACCTGATATTGTTGTGTATACCTACTTCATTCTTTATTATATATAGAAAGAAGTATATAAAACAATATGTAAAAGATATAATGTGCGTAAACAAATAAATAATAAAATATTTCTTTTTACATATAAGCACAAGTAGTGGTTTTACTTTCCCCGAAACTATATTCCTACGAACTTCTTTAAATTTTAAAAATTAACGTAATAAAAAAAGCCGTCGAGCAGCGTCGCGCCGAACTGTAGACAGTTGACCATCGTCCCGATGTTTAGATAGAACGTCCGCGACGTCCGCGTAACGAAGTTGACGCATTCAACTAGTTGATCGTCTCGTCGATGGATAGACGTGGACGGTCTCGTTTCGTCGACGGTAAATACGTCGACGACCCATCCCTATTAAAAAGTTATTTTCACATTACTCATCCACGGGCCATTATCGTTTTTGCTAAGAGTTTAATCATTTTTAACGAATGTCACCAAGAAGTTCAACCGATACTCAAAGAAAGAAAATGGCGGTACAGCTGTTATTTATCAAAACAAAACACAGTTTAAAGAATTGATCGGCATAAATAAAATAACAAATATATTTTCAAAGCCTTATTTATACGCCTTCGAATGTCCAAGTGGCCAAAACCGGGGTAGTGGCCACATCGGCCCATTAACCCTATATGCATTATTATTGAATTTTGCCGCACTAGGTAGGTACCGTATATATCTACATACGCATTTTGTTTAGAAATGTGTCAATTATATGTTTTTATTTATTTTCATTGATATCGGTAGTGTGCCACCGTACATATTGTATGAAAACTTTGAATGAATATTTAAAAATAATCACATAAATTACATAAAATTTTTATTGTTTACATTAATGTAAAAAAATTAAGTATTTATCGGATAGTTTCGAAGATATAAGCCGAAATATATCGAAGTTACAACACGCTCGACACCAGCCACGTAACATATATACAAAATCAGAAGGGCTGGCTGTTGGAAGTGTGCATCTTCGCTGTGATGGACATTGATTTGTTTATAAACGATGATTTTATTCCATCGCGCGCGCTTCCCCGGTGTCTTATTTCCTGTTACGCATTTCCGTCCTTTTTCACAAAATCACTGCCACAGATTGCAGGAAAGCGAGAGGAAAGATGATACACATCAAAAAATGCAAACTTTGATATCGCATATCTCCATAACTCTTAATATTAGGTCATGGTTGCTTGAACATTTTCGGCTCATTATAAAGGCATGAATCCATCTGTAAAGTTTTTGCTTCTAGCTATGAGACATTCTGTATACATTGCCTTAAGAATGACTAATAACAAGGTTTAATAAAAGTCTTTATCGTTATCGAAAATACAAAATTATAAAAATTATAATAATTTATATATCATTATCGATAATAAAAATTATTGTAGAAAATACAAAATACATATAGCTTTCAGAAAATGATAAATTGTATTCGTATACTTATTATGTATAATGGTATTTGAATGAATTAAAACATTACAACCGGCGAGCTTTCATGCGAAGATGTATGAATGTGGATAAGGCGAGAGTTGTATGTCAGGACAGAAGAGTGTGGCGCTCTATCCTCTCTGCCTACCCCCACGGAGAAACGGCATGATGGTAAGTAAGTAAGTAAAACATCACTGGTTTATACAGGGTTATTTGTAAAACATTAATAACCTCGCAGGACTATATTCCTGCTTTGATTATGAGTCGAAAATGTTCTATGTTATGTATTAAAGGGAATAAATTTTTCATACTTGATATAAGTTACTGTAATGATAGTCCAGCGTTTTACAAAAAATAAATCAGAAATATTTAAAAAAATGCAAACTTTGATGTCGCATATCTCCATAACTATTGATATTGGGTCTTAATAGCTTGAACATTTTCGACTCATAGTCAAGGCAGGAATATAGTCCTTGTAGGTTATTAATGTTTTACAAATAACCCTGTACAGCTAGGTATTAAGAAAATATTTAAGAGCTTTTGTCGGTATTCTTTGTTCGTCACTGGAGACTTTAGTTCACTAGGTGCCTGATGCGTTGTATCGCGCATAAAGCCATGTATTCACTAGGGGACAAATTGTCCCTCAACAGCACGCGCGGCATAGAGTCTACGTGACGTTGCAAGTGTCGTGCAGTGTTCCGCGACCTTGCGCACAACATAGCGCGGCATTTCTACGTGCCGTGGCAACGTTGCCATGCGCACGGTACCCGAGCGTACTCACTGCAACATTCCGCGGAGCGTCAGTACCACGTGGCGCGCGTGGTATGTTTACAAGTGAATACGCATGCGCTGTATCTGTCAAGATGACAATGCGGGGAAACGAAATCGTTCTTGAACTCATCGAGCTGTATCGATCGAAGATCGCATAGAATGTCTGTCCTTCTTTCTCTTTGCAGTAAATAATTTCGCATTCTCCTCTTTTTTCTCCTCTTACTTTTCGATAAACTCATTAACATAAACAGATACGCGGCTATCATCATAACCTTATAGGGCGATATATTTCCGCGACGTCTGGAAAACAATAATTATTTGCAAAAAGGACCTTGTTTTTAATAATATTCTATTTACTACAGTAAAACCTCGTTTATTTGAAATTGCGACCCAAAAAAACATTTCGAATTGCGCGGAACCCCGTTTTCGCCAAATGAGATACCGCAGCTGTCAACATAAGCTCATCGGGTGACATTTCCGCGACAAGATATGCGAGTCCCGGTGTGTACACATCAAATGGCCGCGTCATTGTCCCCGAAACATGTGCGTAGATGTTGATGCGACATGCCGAGCGGAATGTTTCGCGATTTGTCCCCTAGTGAATACATGGCTTAAGTGTAATGTTTGTCAAGCGGGATTCTGAACGCGACCGAATTTAGAGATTTGGCATGGAAAGCGGACAGCGATAACAATTAATTATGTCACCTGGTATAAATTCACTATCACTCTCGGGCGTTTCTTTAAAGATCTAGGCCACCAGTTGAAGTTCGCTACGAGGATGCACAGAGCAAAGCAAAAGAGCATGGACGGAGCATTAGGGAGCTGTTGGCCTTCTCTTAAATAACACATCAGCGACGGACACCATTGCCTGATGTGGGTCAGCATGCCGGCAGTTACCATGAAAAGCCATTCTGGCTCCATCTCAACGTCTCCGAGTTTCATTTTGAAATTTAATACGCGAAGTATATTTTATATTTTTATAAAAAAATATGTAACAAACTTAGAGAATCCGAATTCGTTTATTTTTTGAATTAAGAAAAAAGTAATCTTGTCGGTAACTACATACTGAACTACTCCGTATCTACCTACTAATTTAATCGGTTGAGGAAAAGGTTACAAAATTAGGTAGGTACATATGTATCATCATCATCATATATATTAAAAAAATAGTGCATATTGGCCGATATATGTTTATATAAATGTTTGTAACGAAAAGTAACATTTCGATTTTTTTCGGTTTTTTTCTCCGTTTTCGCGCGCTTTTTTAAGGTTTTCTCTGGGAGTGTACACGATAAAAATATTTTGTAAAAAGAATATGAAAGATTATTAATTTCCGCATCCAAATTTTGAGCTTTTATTTTTCTTCTTCTTCTTCTTTTTCTTTTTCTACGCCCGTTTGAGTGAAAGTGGGTTTTTCTAGCATTTTTTCGTCAGTTTTCAAAATTTTTAAATTCGAATCTGTGAAAATATACATAATTATGTTAAGCATATAATCTAATTAGTACTTTTTGCAAACTTTGCGTTTCCTTTCATCACGTTTTTTTCTAAAAGTACAAAGAATATTTTGATTCTAAAAACAGATTATGAAAGACTCTGACGCTGGCGTGAAAATAAAATTAGAATCATATTTTAGTACTTCTTCTTCTTCTTTTTTTTGAACTTTGAAATTTTAAAAATATTATGAGAAATATCTCGATAAGTGTTTGAGATAATCGGTTGGAAATGATACTGTTGATACGTATTAGTATGTTGTAAACGATACAATAATAATATTTAACATTTTTTTAATTTTTTACGATTTTTTTAGTGATTTCTTTGTTTAGCGCATAACTCGACGAATTCTGGAATAAAATACGATATTTTGAATTCTAATGATGAGTTAGACTATACTGTACCTGTACTAAAAAAATCATAACGATCGACATCGTTTTACTTAGTTTTTTTGCAATTATCCTTCGCTAAAAATACAATTTTTAAAATAAATATAAAATAATGTGGAACAATATACCCCGACGCCAGCTCTCCGCCAACTCTCATATTATTTGCATGGAAAATTGTTCTTATTTCAAATGAATGATAAAGTCGGTGAAATAGCTTTGACATGTCAGAACAAAATATGACATTTCAAATAAAATACTTTTCATTGATTTTCAAAATGGTTTATCTGATCATTTCGCTTATTTACAGAGAAAAAAAGATTACAACAAGAATGCGTCATATGTTTTTCATTATTTTTATGAGAAATTAAAAAGGTTATAGAGAAAATTAACGGCCACCAAAGCCATTTAATAAATGCTGTTCTTTGTTAGAATATGCAATGCAATATTTGCGAAAATCCTCAGCTGTTTTGAATATTCGTATGATTTTACTTTAAATATGTTTTTTGAAGACAAATATCTGAATTAATACAGCGTTAAATCATTAAAAAATTACATATAATTAAAGGTTCACTAGTTGGTTTGTGTTTTTTATAAAAACACTTAATCCATTGGATGAATTTTATAAAAAGCGAATCAAATTAACATCTTCTGTCACGAAAAATGGACGAAAATCCTATCGAAATTTATCATTGACCGCCAGTCACAGACAATTAAATGATGAAATGTCAGTTCCATACAAAAAATGCGCGTTGTTGAAATTAAAAATGTAACGTGTCGGTATATTTTTGATGAATAATACATCTGTTGTAAAAAATATAAAGTTTAAAATATGATTTATCGATTTTGACAAGAAAAAAATATTTTTTAATTCAGTATAGTTGTAAAAGATTAAATCTAAGAATATAGTGTTCAAAAATATTTATTTCAATCAGCTGTTTTCGATTCAAATATTTTTAAACATGTTAGGCATAATGGTTGCGAGACATTTTCGTGTGTATTAAGCCATGTATTCACTAGGGGACAAATCGCGAAACATTCCGCTCGGCATGTCGCATCAACATCTACGCTCATGTTTCGGGGACAATGACGCGGTCATTTGACGTGTACACACCGGGACTCGCATATCTTGTCGCGGAAATGTCACTCGATGATTTTACGATGACAGCTGCGGTATCTCGTTTGGCGAAAACGGAGTTCCGCTCAATTCGAAATGTTTTTTTGGGTCGCAATTTCAAATTAACGAGGTTTTACTGTAGTAAATTGAATATTATTAAAAACAAGGTCCTTTTTGCAAATAATTATTGTTTTCCAGACGTCGCGGAAATATATCGCCCTATGAGGTTATGATGATAGCCGCGTATCTGTTTATGTTAATGAGTTTATAGAAAAGTAAGAGGAGAAAAAAGGGGAGAATGCGAAATTATTTACTGCAAAAAGAAAGAAGGACGGACATACTATGCGATCTTCGATCGATACAGCTCGATGAGTTCAAGAACGACTTCGTTTCCCCGCATTGTCATCTTGACAGATACAGCGCATGCGTATTCACTTGTAAACATACCACGTGGTACTGACGCTCCGCGGAATGTTGCAGTGAGTACGCTCGGGTACCGTGCGCATGGCAACGTTGCCACGGCACGTAGAAATGCCCCGCTATGTTGTGCGCGAGGTCGCGGAACAGTGCACGACGTTGCAACGTCACGTAGATTCTATGCCGCGCGTGCTATTGAGGGACAATTTGTCCCCTAGTGAATACATGGCTTTATTCGTGCATATTAAATTAGGTACCTACATATGTTTTAAATAAAAATATATTGAAATCATTTAAGTGAGGTTTCTCAGCGGGTTTTTATGCCACAATTTTTAAAACAATTACAAAAGACAAGTCTTTGCCGCGTGATTTTTTCTAAACGTTTATTTTATTCTTCTTCTTCTTCTTTCGTTTCCATGCTAGATCTCCTGGAATTTCATTTTTACTCATATCTCGGTGTTGTGCGATTAGATTCAAAATTAAAGTATGACGTTTTGTGACGAATCCGGCCATCTTTTTTTTTACGTACAAAGTTTTTGCATAGCTTTCTTTCTCGCGAAAATGTAAAAATAAAACACCGTTTTAGGCGTAGTTTTAAAAATTAGAGACGCCATCATTTGCGCATTTTTATGAAACTTTTTCACCCCCTCCACTTTCCTAGGTACCTAACCAAGGTCGAAATATATAATGATGCAATATAGTATAGAATTTTTTAGGATTACAACGTACAAGTTACAGAATCGTGTATCAATAACATGCACCACCGAGAATAATTTCAGAATTTCAAGATTTTCATTACTTTTTTATTTAGATGTGTCGTAACGATTAAAGAAAAGCGTTTGAGAGAAAAATATTATACAGGGTGTTTTTTATGATGAAGTTGAGATTTTTTACGATATTGTGGTTATGTTAGGTTTAATTAGGTTAGGTTAGGTAAGGTTAGGTTAGGTTAGGTTACGACAGGTCAGGTTAGGTAAGGTTAGGTAAGGTTAGGTAAGGTTAGGTTAGGTTAGGTTAGGTTGTGGTTTTTGGGTTTTTCGTGGATACCTCCGTGAAGCGATGCTCGATTTCGAAAATTTAAAAAGTCCCGTACGGGTGCAGATTGGGAAATATTATATAAAGTGTTTTTTTATTTAGATATGTCGTAACGATTTCGGAAAAGCGTTTGAGTGAGAAATATTATACAGGTTGTTTTTTATGATGAAGTTGCGTCTTTTTACGAAATTGTGGTTGTGTTAGGTTAGGTTAGAATAGGTTATTGGACAGGGTGTTTTTATGATGAAATTGCGCATTTTCCCGAAACGAGTTGTTGCATAGATATGACGTCATGATTTCGGGAAGGTGCTTGGGTGGAAAATATTATTCAGGGTGTTTTTTATGATGAATTTGCGCGTTTCTTCGAAATTAGCTTTGCAGGGGGGGTTTAATTTTATTATTATTTTTGTTTACTTGTGACGTCACGATTTCGGAAAGGCGCTTTGTTGGGAAATATTATACAGGGTGTTTTTTATGATGATAATATTTTAAGAATTGAGAAATTGCGCGTTTACGAATCAGCTTTTGCATAGATGTGATGTCACAATTTTGAAAAAGCGCTTGGGTGGGAAATATTATACAGGATGTTTTTAAGTTTTCGACGTCACATTTTGGGGATTTTGAATAATTTTAGCGTGACGTCACGTTTTAGCCGTTTGGAAAATTATTTACAGAGTTGACATTTTGAAAAATTATCAAAGTATTTTTTTTCAAAGACCAAAAACCAAAAAATTTTTTTTGAAAATTAAAAAAACCAAAATTCAAAAAAAAATTTTAAAAACTAAAATCGAAAAACAAATTAAAAAAACCAAACACTTAAATCAAAATCAATTTTTTTAGTAAGATTTTGTAAGATCGACACATCTTTTGTTTTTTTTGGAAAACTTCAATTCTCATAAAAGTATAACATGTATAAAAATATTTTCTTTCATTCGAGTTTCAATGTTTCGACCGTGGTTTCGCGGGGAGATTTTAATTTTTTTTCTTACATACCCGATCGGTAGAAATTAACATTACCTACGTTTCTACGTTTTTAGTTTTTTCCTACCTTTATTTTTAGAAAAGTTAGAAACGATTTCCATTTTTATAGATCAACTTAGACATCTTTTAGATTTTTTTTTAAAGCTCAAAATACCGGTAAATTTTTGATGTTTACTTTCTTGGCTGTAACTTCTAAACGCGTCATTTTATTTTGGTCGTCGATATCTCGAACGATAGGGAAATAGTTCCTCTATCGAATGTACTAAAAACATTTTTTTAACATCGCAGGCTTCAAAATTACGTTCCAAGTTTCGCGGTTTTGGTCGTCGCTTCGCAATGAGGATGTAAAAAAATTTCTATTAAATAAAATTTGTACAAGTTAACGTGATGTATCTTTCTGCATTTTTAGTTTTTTCCTATCTATTTTTTAAGAAAAGTTATTAAAGAAAGTAATTATTTCCATTTTTCCCAGTCCCAGGTAGACATCTATTGAGAATTTTTAGAACCTCGAGATATCGGTAAATTTTTGATGTTTAGTTTATTGACTGTAACTTCTAAACGCGTCATCCTATTTTAGTCATCGATATCTCGATCGATAGGGGAATAGTGCCTTTATCGATAATCTTGAAAAAAAAATTTTTATATTTACAGACTTCAGTATTAGGTCCGCTTTCATCTGAGTTTTGTGGTTTTGACTGTGGCTTCGCGGAAATTTTTTTAATTCTTATTCTTAAAACCACAATGTGTAGAATTTAATATTATCTATCTTCAGGCATTTTTATTTATTTTTTATCACTATTTGGAGAAAAGTTACAAAAAAAAATTTTAAAAAATTCCATCCTAATAAATATTTTAAAACTTTTCTTGAAATAATGATAAAAAATAATTAAAATTGCAGAAATATAGAAAACGTTAAATTATACAGACTGTATTTTTTGAAATTGTAATTTAAATATTCCCCGCGAAGCCACAGACAAAACAGCAAAACGCGAATGAAAGCGGACGTAATTCTAAAGTCTGCCATTGTAAAAAAAAAATTTTAAAGTTCGATAAGAGCACTATTTCCCTATCGATCGAGATATCGACGGCTAAAATTGGATCACGCGTTTAGAAGTTATGGCTTAAAAACATAACGACAAAAATTTACATAAAACAATAACTTCTAAAAAAATCAACAGATGTCTAATATAGAACATGGTCAAATTGAATAAATATTTCATTCGTTTATAACTTTTCTAAAAATAAAGATACAAAAAAATAAAAATGCAGAAAGGTAGATGATGTAAAATTCTATCGATTATATTTTTTAAAATGAAGGTTATAAAAAAAATTAATAGATGGTGCAAAATTGGAAAAAAATATTTGATTAAGTTAAATTGCTTCTACATTCTTAAGTAAGGTTAGTTTAGGTTAGGTAATGTTGGGTTAGGTTAGGTTAGGTTATGTTTTGGTTTTTGGGTTTTTCTTGGATATCTCCGCGAAGTGATGCCTGATTTCGAAAATTTAAAAAGTTCCAGAGGAGCCCAGCCCGTCCGCGCCTTTTCAGGACAGACGCTGCGCGGCAAAGCCGCGCGGCGACTGTTGACAACCGTCGCCCGCACAGCGGGCGTCTGCGACCGCAAAGCGGGAGCCGTCTGACTCACTCACCTTTGCGCGGCCTTTGCGCGGCCTTTGCACGGCTTCCTCTTACACCATTCGGTTTCTACAAGTTGAGGTTCTCTCTCTCCCTACTCGATCTTTCACAACTCTGTCATTTATCATTCGATTTCAATTTGGAAAAATACCACAGATAGCTTTCTTCTTCTTCTATCGAATCTTATAGTACAATCTCCCGAATGCGCAGTCCGATTTTTGCGATCGGGGCGTTACCGGAAAGTGTTTACCGTCAATCTTTTTCTTCGTTACTCAACCAACAGTGAGTCCGTCTTCTTCTTCTTCGTTACTTAATCATCAGTGAATCTGCCGCCAGGCTAAATTGCACGCGTAGCCGTGCAACGGGCACCTAGTATATTATTATCTTATTATTATCATAAACGTAGGTACTATAAATATAGACAAACCAAAATATCCGCTACACGGAAGTATCACACGAATTACTGTGAGCATAGACGCACATCGCGGGAGTTGGTCTGGGAGTGGTCTAGGGGTGTCCAAAATGTATAAATGTCCGCGCGATATTAACTACTGCATATTATCGCTGTGCAATGAAGAATATTATTTATAAAAACAGCGGCATAGGAATATTTGTTTCCAATACGTACACTCTTTTGGATTTCGAAGAAAAAAAAATGCGAATGTCCTAAAATTAAAAATCAAATATAAAAACAATTTATTTAACATTTTAGCAATTTACTGAACTTTTCTTTAATATTACCACGATCATATAACTTAAGAAATATTTTATGACTGCTCTCAGTAGGTACCACATTTCAAAAGATCTTCAACTTATTCATATATATACCTACATTATGTTTTTTAATTCATCTATTGTTTTTTTCAGAAGCACTATTTTTTTTTGTATTTCGCACTCTCTGTGCTTGCATATTTCTAACGATTGTAGAGAGCCTTTTACATTTATTTATTTCAGAATTTTTTTTTTCTTAATTTTGTTTTTCCGGGAGTTTCACGTATATTCATTTGTGTTTCACATATGTTCGTTAATTCTTGCTCTTGTATTGGCGCGAACGATTCCTCAACTTGTTTATTTACATCACAATACTGAAAAAGAAACACATTAAAATACTTCTCTCATATAACTTTAGGGAAGGTTCGTGGTCGATGGAATGAAAGAGTGATTGATAGTAAATTTTTATTTCTTCCCGGAGATATGCTCCGGAAGCAAGTTGAAATGTACAAGTAAGAAATATAAATGATGGACAAAGGAATATATGTTTTGATGCAGCAAAGGCCTGCTCGATGTTACGGCAGAGGCCCGACCGGTGTGGTGTCGCCATGTCCAAAGCTCGATCCGATTGTTTATATCGCGGAGATTTTTATTGTGTCAGTATAAACAAAACTCTGGGTCGAACCATAGGTACATGGCACAGGGTTGGACAGGTACCGCTACATAACTATCAAAAGCGAACATACAGATCGTCCTCTTTGTGACATAAAATAAGTTCAAACTTTCAGGGTGGGTGGCATGCCTCGTCGCTAAATTCAAGATATACATTTCTCTCATCTTGTATTCGAAAAAAAGAGCATTCAATTAAATTAACTGCAAAACAACAAATAACTTACAATCGGCCCGATTCTGAAAATAACAATGTCTGGATCTTTAAGATCTTTATCCCACCACTTAATAGACGATAATAAAAATTAAAAATAAACGAGACATAGCTTTACGTCGGTGTTGTTTCTGTAAGTTTCTATATGAGATAGATATAGAGGGAGGGAGAAAGATGTAAATTGTTATTTGTCAAATGTCAAGATGGGAAGATTTGAATACGCGGTAACGCGGTCATGACAAGTTTAGCCATGATATTTCATCTGGACGCTGTGGATGAAGAAATTAATACGATTGTAAGAAAAAATCTTTCTTATATCATCTTTTAATACAGTGTATTTGAGCCGTAGAATTACAAAATCCGCTCTGGACATTTTTAATTTTTATTATCGTCTATTAAGTGTTGGGATAAAGATCTTAAAGATCCAGACATTGTTATTTTCAGAATACGGATGAATTTGTATTGATGAGTATGAATGCTCCAGATATGGATTTGAGGTTCTCTAAAAATAATTGTATAATGTAAATAAATTACATAAAAAACTAATGGTACATAATAATAGAAACAAAATATATAAAGTACTTTTAATATAAAAATACATAAAATAAATATTTTTTAAATATTAATTTGGAAAAGTGTTATCAAAAATACATTTTTACCTGCAAACCTAAACACAATGTAGGAATGGCGTTTTTCGTCAGCAGTGCAAGTTTACCAGAATTCTCTAAAAATTTCTCTTCAAAATGTTGAGAGCGGACAACTGCATATTTTGATGGCTTCTAATAACATTGTTTGTCTAGCCATATTTGTTGTTGAATTTTTGGGAATCTGAAATTGAAAAAATATTAATACAATACACAACCCTGTTTCTATTTGTATCTCTTTTACACGTATGCTGCGCTATAAGAAGGAAAGAGAAAATACCATAGACTACCAACGAAGACTGAAATCTTCGTACTCCGAACATGGTTTAAATTTCTCCACAAATTATTGAAATAAAACTTACATATGAAAAGTTATATCCTCTTCTTTATTACGTGATGAAGCACTACAACGTCTAACACAATAGGCATATTTCAAGTTAGATTTTTTTAATTGTTAAGGCAAAAAGCAAAAGCATTCGCTACAACTTCATATGCATTCGTTCGTAGCAGTTATGCTTTATTGTCCTTTCTTATACATGGTTATGAAAATAATTTTTATCTCTTTCTGATTGATACATTTAGTATGTAATAGAAGACAGTAGAGACTAGATGTCTCAGGTTTGTTTTTATTGACTAGTCTATATTTATAGTACGTCTATGATTATTATGCATTTGAAAATTTTTGATGATTTTAATATTAAATTTTTTTAAGGTTTTTGAAAAAGTAAAATAATCCAACAGAGAGATCGTGGAGGGATACCGGAAAGAATGCTGTCATTGTAGAAATAATTTTTCAACGTTAGTAAAAACGGTTTATTTTTCATTTTACGTTCTTAAAAAATATGCATTTATAAAACTATGTAAGTACCTCCTTAAGGCGATCGTGGCAATATGAGCAAAATTCACAATTTTTTCTCATATCTTCTCGCGTTTAGTATCATATTTTTGTATAGAAATGTACCTACATTTGTAAAATTTTAATAAATATCATGTAAAACTGTTTATAATAAATATTTAATTTTTTTGCGTGGTTTTTTCAACCCTTTTTACGTATTTGACAACTTTTTTACCTGAATCAATTGAATGTATAGATATTATTAACTCTTTTAAAATTAAGACAGAAACTCAAAAACTTATTTTAAATTCCCGATTTCAATTATTTAATCAAGGCATTGCGATGCGTTGCGTCTTGATTAAATAGTGGAAATCAGGAATGTAGACTAAGATTTTGATTTTTTAATAATATCCATTCTTTCGATTATTGATATAAAAAAGGTATCAAGTATGTACCTACCTACTTAAAAATAGTTGAAAAAGTCACACAAAAAGTAAAATGTTTTTTAAAAACACAAATTGTAAGTAAATAAAGTTTTTGGAGATTCTCACGTTGCTAGGGTTTAACTGAAATGGAATAGTTGATTTTTTTCTTGATTTGAATGAAAAATATTTGAAAATAATTTTCATTTTTTCCTCAAAAAATCGAAGTCATACCTAATAAATAAATGAGCTATACTTTTTGGCAGTCTCTATAATCGGTCAGTGGTGTTCTTGACAATGTGGAACACGATCTTTCACCTTGGCGATTGATCGCAGGTACCTACACTGAAAGTCGGTGGATTGTTTCAATTTATTTTTTGGGCTACGTAAACCCAAACCTTAAGGTAGGTACATTACGGATAAAATATTTAAGTGGATGTAGCTTAAGTATGATATTCATCCGTATTCTGAAAATAACAATGTCTGGATCTTTAAATCTTTATCCCAACACTTAATAGACGATAATAAACATTAAAAATGTCCAGAGCGGATTTTGTAATTCTACGGCTCAAATACACTGTATTAAAAGATGATATAAGAAAGATTGTTTCTTACAATCGTATTAATTTCTTCATCCACAGCGTCCAGATGAAATATCGTGGCTAAACTTGACCGCGTTACCGCGTATTCAAATCTTCCCATCTTGACATTTGACAGATAACAATTTACATCTTTCTCCCTCCCTCATAGAAACAAACACCGACGTAAAGCTATGTCTCGTTTATTTTTAATTTTTATTATCGTCTATTAAGTGTTAGGATAAAGATCTTAAAGATCCAGACATATCTGTCAAAAAATGTCAAGGTGGGAAGATTTGAATACGCGGTAACGCCGAACGCGGTCATTACAAGTTTAGCCATGATATTTCATCTGGACGCTGTGGATAAAGAAATTAATACGATTGTAAGAAACAATCTTTCTTATATCATCTTTTAATACAGTGTATTTGAGCCGTAGAATTACAAAATCCGCTCTGGACATTTTTAATTTTTATTATCGTCTATTAAGTGTTGGGATAAAGATCTTAAAGAACCAGACATTGTTATTTTCAGAATCGGGCCGATTGTATCATAATTCTGTAGTAATAAAAGCATAGGTACCTACATATTTGAACAGATTGGAGCGAAAAGCTCTCCACGTATTGGAAAATTACAAAATGAGAACTTGTTGTTACACGAATAAAGTGATCACTTGAGCCAGCCGTTCGACAGGTCGTAAGCCCTATCCCTGGCGAGGGGATCCTCGATCACGAGGTTCGGCAACAGCAACAAAGCCCAAGCACCAAAAAAGTCTTCCATATTTATTTTCCCATATAAAAAATAGCTTCGTCTCTATGAGACACCTATAATACCTATATATATATATATATATATATATTGAAAAATGAAAACTGTTTATAATAATAGGATGCATGTTTATGCATCTCGTATTTTTTTTTTGTAGGTTGGTTGCTTATTTATTTCGAAAAGTGACAATTTGGCTGGAAAATAAACATGATCTATAAGTGGGAAAAGAATATCGTTACTCCAAAACTATATTATCTTTTGGTTATGGATCATTCTTTTGATATTAATAAGGGTTTACAAATTTTACATACAAATTATACAGGTTTACAGTGGGATAAATTAGAAATTTTGGAAATAAGAAAAAGTGTTAATAGTATATTGAATATTATAAATAACTGGATCCTTTTTACAAATAGTTATCTTTTAAATTTCTTTTCATGTTAGCACTTAATTATTTATGTATTTCGCATAGGTGGGTATATTGTTTTATTTATTTTATTGTCTATACACTTATATTTACTGTATATTGTCTATAAAAAAACTTATATTTACTGTAGGTACTTAGATTTTTATTTATTTGTATACGTTATAAAATAGCAATATTGCTATTTCTGTATCATGACAGTTATTGTATAATATAACATTGTAATGCCATCAACGTTGATGTTTTAAGTTTGACAGGTTTGAAATTAATGAATTCAACCAATCAGAAAGCATAGTTATCTCCAATTTGTGAATAACTTAACGTTTGTTTACGTTTTATAGCTTTCCGATTGATTGAATTCACTAATTTCAAACCTGAAACTTAAAACGTCAACATTGACGGCATTACAATGTAATACAATAACTGTCAAGATACAAAGATAGCAATATTGCTATTTTAAGAAATTGTATCCTGACGAAGGGACCATTGGCCCTGAAATAAGTAAATATTTTCAGTGAATATAAGTGGTGAAAACAAAGTATATATTAGTATTTAATATACCTATTATTTGTCATATCCACAAGATACGTTTTTTTACGTTACTCAAAACTTTAAAAAAACTAAAAAGCCTCTTTATGTTTTGAGATGTAATTTAGGGCTGTGTAATTGTTACCTAATGTGTTATAATCGTTAATGAATCTAACATTCCTTCTAAATATTAAAAGGTATCGATCTATAAAATATATTTCTTCTTTGATTGTACGTAAATAAATAAAAAATTATCGGACCTACTAAGAAACACCGTTCAAAAGGAAAATGTCTCCGATTACCAATCAGACACCTGTTGATTTTTTAAAGAAAATAAACGTTCGTATTCTCAGGTTCAGTTGTAGGTATATACAAAAAATAGGCTACCTATACATGATTGTATTAACTATTGTATAAGTATTGGGAAACAAATATTTTTTGGTACGAAAATCACTTATATTATCATTTTACATAATGTAGGTACGTTGTAATTATACACATATCTCGGAAATAAACGCATGTATGCTGTTTAATATTTTGTATCGCAAGTAATTGTCTTATACACATTTTTACCCATATAGTTATAAAAAAGATAGATTTGTACTCGTATACATATATTAGCATAATTTATAATACGTGTAATACAGAAATAAGTTATTTAACAATCTTTAAATGAGAAGTATTAGTAAAGCTAAATAATGGAGGTACGTGTATGGTTTATTGTATTCTATATAAATATTAAATACTTTGCCAAGTACAACAGAATAGCCCACAGAGACCTTTCAGAACTGGAGGTGGGCGGGCGGTGGGTAGGATCGATATGGGGAACCGGAAAGAGGCTATATGCCGTTTCCATGGAAACCGCTCTCAATCTCCGGCAACAAGTAGCAGCACTCAGCGCTCGAGTTAAGTGGGCCCCCTTCCCGACCGCACCCCACCCCCACCCCCACCCTCTACAGCCCCTTTATCTTCAAATCTTCTTATTCGAGAACCTTTTAGAAAGAAAGCACTTCTATAATTGGGTCAATTGGTAAAAAGGGCAATTCAATCTTTTAGAAATCTATAAGAACATATTGAAAAGTAAAATTATATCTACTTAAATGTCAATTAAATAAATACGTACTAGAAATAACATTACGATATTTTTATTCTTACAAAATGAGTAGTCAGGAGTGTCACAGTAGTCAATTTTAGATCGCTATTTTTGAGTGTTACCCCAACACCGAGAAATAGAGGAAAGTCAAGACATCTGTCAAATGTCAATATTTTATAATAATTGTAAAGAAAATATTGGCTTTGATTTAATATTTGAACTCTTTGGATCAAGAAATTAGAAGATATGTGAGAAACAAAATGATTTCAAGCAACTTTTAAAATAATTTTAGGACCTACTTTATATAATATTCAACAAAAACTTATATTTTAGACAAAACTCATGATATAAATATTGCTTCGATATCAAATAAACAGGACTTTTTTAAGAACACCCAGACAACGTGGAAGTCTGACATTACAATCCATTTATGCGTAACAAAATATTGATGTACCTATTTTAATTTAAAATGATTTATATGCCGTTACTGTACAAATGTTGGGTGTTGAAGAGTAATATTGCACCATCGTATATCATCAAACATAAGAATTTCGTTGTTTGCCTGTCCGTCCGTCTGTCTGTCACCGTAACTTCGTGTAATGTCCGTAATTTAGTTAGAATTCACGGTTAAAAAAACGGTCGGAGATGGGGCTTGAACCCCGGCCCACCAAACCCGAACCGGCTGATTAACGCGCGTGGCTACGGCCGTCTCTCCGCACACCGCCAAATAAATGCTATAAATATTTAGGTACTAGGGCTTTGCAAAGACGCGAACCAAATTTCCGTCATTTTTGACGGGTTACAGCTAGTGTAGACATAAAAACACAGGATGCAATTTAAGCTTCCTGTATGTCACTTTAATGACAATGGCCTTTTATTAATTACACCATGTAGATTACTTTATAAGGGTCTCATCTAAAATTGCAAAAGTTGTAAATGTAAATTAATTAAATAATTACACAAATAAATACGTCCCGAGATTTTTAAGTATTGGGGTAGTACCTAATACTTATATCACGAAGGTGATAAGTTGAATCAATTTGGTCCCACAAACATTTGTAGTAATGTATCAAATTAACAAATTTTTCAATATCCATCGTACGAAATCGAAATAATTTTCTAACAAATCCGAATTATGTCGGACGTCACATCTATACGTACGTACACGCACTATTACATCGTGCACAGTGTGCGATGTTCAATACTGCTTCGAGGGTCAGGAATGTACTTGCGTATTCGTACGTATACGTACTACTCAATTTCGTACGAAGACGCACCCACTGTGCGGCCGGCGTAATTAGTGTAACTTTTCCACGGCCACGGTCCATTTGTGGGACGGCGCGTAGTTTTGGTGAAAGAGCAATCTTGACCGTTTTTGTTTCGACTCTTCTTACAAATGGTCCAATAATATGGCATAAAAGTTCCTTGTTATTTTTTAATCTTCCCAAGTAGTCGACCAGGATGATTCCTCAGGAAACCGAAAAGTAGTGGCCATCATCTTTCCCAGTTGCCAAAACGCCTTCTTCGGTCCATTCCCACCACTCGTTGTCCACTGTTTTGTGTGGTAGTGGATCCACGTTTCGTTCACAATTTCTAATTGATGCAAAAAGTCCGGCGGACTTCGCTTAAATATCACCAAGCACTGCAGCAAATGTCCTTTCGCGTGCGTTCTTAATAGGCAGTCAGGAATCGCGGAACTCTTTGCGCATTCAACTTTTACATAATTCTACGGATTTTTACCTCAATTGGGTGACCAGCGCGCGCCTTATCTTCAGTGCGTTATCGGCAACGTTTTAACATATTATCATATATTATTAAGCGTCGTGGCTAGGAAGGAATGAATGAAAACAACTAGTTTTGAATTCACATTACTTCGCAGTATATCACTCGTAAATGAACACTTTATTATCGCTGGGTAACACGTATTTAACATTCACTAGAATATTTCGTTCTCAATTCTTGCTCGTAGTATCTATACCTATAAAACTCAATGTCTGTCTGTCTGTTCTCCATATAAATCTAAACCGATTCAATTCAAACTTTGCATAATTATGCTTTAGGCCCCGGCGGGTAGCATAGGCGACATTTCCTCCCCTATTCTTTTAACCCTTCCACTCCGCTGATATATTTTCGATGCAAATCTATACCGTTCGAATCAAAACTTTGTTTCCCCCTACAAATTTATTTTCAACTTAATCCTTAACCCGTGCAACGCCGGGTACGAACAGCTAGTTTCTTCATGTTCTTCAACCCCTTATCCTATTAGGTCGGGGTTCCTGCACCGCATAAAATGTTCCAACTTTTCCTATCTTGGGCTTCACTCTCCACGTCAGCCCAATTTAGTTGCAATCTCGCTTCGCAGCAGTCCTCCAACTGTTTCCGCCAGCTCCTCCTAGGACGTTCCCTTGGTCTTCTGCCTTCTGGTTTTTTATCTGGCAGTTTATCTGCCGGCATCTGCAAGATATGTCCCAATCACCATAACGGTGATTTCTCGATAAACGTCAATAAGGGTTCTACTTCTAGACATTTTCTTATTTGAGTATTTCTGATTTTGTCCCTTCTGGTAACTTCTACTATTCCTCGTAGACATTCCATCTCGGCGACTTGTAGCCTTGAGCGGGTTCTTTCGGTCAAGATCCAGTGCTCGTGGTTGGCCTAAAAACTGATTTGTATACTGCCAACTTTGCTCGCTGGCTGAGCTCCGCTTTTCCAAGTACGGGATATCTGATCTTGCTATCTGACTTGCGGCTTCTATTCTGAACTATCCAATTATTTCTTGCTTTCTATCCTGAGATGTTATTACATCTATTCTGGCACGTTATGTTGCATTGCTCTTCGCTTTTGCCAATCACCATGATTTAGGATTTATCAGCATTTAGCCTCGTCCCTGCGCGATTTGTTTCCTCGTCAAATTTTCTCGACGACTATTTGTAACTCTTCTGGTGATTTTGCCAGCAAAGCGACGTTGTCTGCAAATAATAGTCTCCCCACCTCCACTTCCCCGATGCTCACCTATGGGGAATGCTGTTTCGGCTATCTTGTCCATTAAAACCGTGAATAAGATAGGCGACATTAGACAACCTTGTCTGAGCCCTGTTTTGATGGTAAATTCACTCAACTTTCGACCTGCTATTCTGACACAATATTTGCTTTCCTTATATAAGGCTTGAATCGATCCTAATAGATTACCTACCGTATATACCATATTTCTGTAGGACATTCCATAGTAACTAAAGTGGTACTCTATCATACGCCTTTTCTAAATCTAGAAATGCTGTGTATATTGGCTTAGCGAACTCCCATGACTTTTCGATAGCTCGCTGCAGGGTATGCTGGTAATAACTGGAATGTTGTCCCTCTTCTGATCTTGAAGTCACATTGCTCCTCATATATTTTTTCCTCTGTGATGCTACGACATTTTTTCTCGAGGATTCTAGCGAAGATAAGAAAGCTGGAAGTATTTATCGCATTTATTAATTTCGCCAATTAGGTACTTCGCTCGATTATTCGCTCGATATCTATCGCTTCGCAATTCACGGCTGACCACAGTGGGTGTACTACCCACCGATTTCGCACTGAACGAACTGTTAAATACGACAACTCCGTGGCGCCTAGATCAGCGCTATTTACACCTGCAAACGCTGATATTTTCGTACTTTCTAGATTATTCTAATGTTTAAAAGAAGGTTCTCATTGCTTCTCCGTTATACCTGGCATTTCTAGACGTTAGTAGACATTTCCCGAAGGTTGTAGATCACCCTAGATTGTTATAGGCCGTTCTCGATCCTTCGATAGTGTTGTGTGTGACATATTACCACCAGGGGTTCGGACAGTGCATAAATTCTTTTGAGTATCTCGTTACAATATTTATCTAGTCATAAACAGCTTTCAATACTGGTGCCGAATCGGCGGCGGCCCTTAACTTCTTATAATATTTTAAATATTTTATCACTGCACGGAACTCGTTTTTTATTCATTTTCGTAACAACTGCTGCAATGCTAGCTTCAAACGTCTCTAGAACGCAAACAGCGCGTCACTCGGGTTCAAATTTGATCTGAGCTAGTTTGGAGAGTGGCACTTGCCAGCTGTGACGTCACCACTTGAATCGTGATGCTATTTCATAGAAATTTACTAAACTTGTTGATCCACCTATGTATATAAAAATCATAATAAGTTGAAGTTATGATTACATAATCAATAAAAATAATGACTCAAGGAGAAACTTCGCAATGTAATTTCTATTAGGTCCTTACATATGAAATTGGCGTTTAGTATGGGAGGAACACAAAGCCGATTTTTTTTTATTATAATATATTTATTTAATCAAAGTATGTACCATTGCTATCTATGCACTTTTGCCATCTCATAGGTAGTTCATCGATCCCTTTACTAAAAAAACCATTCGGACGGGAATCAATAAAATCTTTGAAGGCGGTTTGGACTGCCCCATCGGAGTTGAATTTTTTCCTTTGCAAGAAGTTATCCAAATTTCGAAAAAAATGGTAATCTGTTGGGGCAAAGTCCGTAGAGTACGGTGGATGTCTTAGACATTCCAATTGAAGCTCCTCTAATTTGGTAGCCGTCTGTTGTGCAGTGTGTGGTCTAGCGTTATCACGAAGCAGCAGTGGCCTAGAGCGATTAACCAGCCTCGGTTGTTTAGCAGCTAGCTTTTCCATCATGGTTTCCAGTTGCTGACAATAGACATCTGCCGTAATCGTCTGACCAGATTTAAGAAAGCTGTAGTGAACGACACCAGCACTAGTCCACCAAACGCTCACAAGTAACTTTTTTGGAGTCACTTTTCGCTTGGGGCATGGTTTGGCTGGTTTGGCAGGGTTCAGCCATTGCGATGAGCGCTTCCGATTATCGTACAGGATCCACTTTTCATCACAGGTAATGATTCGATTTAAAATCCCTTCATCTTTGGGGTCGGTTTGTCAGTATGCAACGCGCGACGTCACGCGCGTTTGTGTGATTGGCCTTCACTCAAAAATTCGTGAGGTACCCACCATTCAAGCTTTTTCACCTTACCAATTTGCTTCAAGTGGACTAAAACAGTTTTATCACTAACATCGCAGCCTGCAGCTAACTCGGATGTGGTTTACGATGGATCCGCTTCCACAATAGCCTTCAATTCTTCATTATCAACTTTGGTCTCCGGCCGTCCACGGGGCTTGTTCTGCAGGTCGAAATTTCCAGAACGAAAACGTTGGAACCAAAAACGCACTGTGTTTTCTTTTGCGGCACCGTCGCCATACACATCATTAATCCTTCGAGCCGTTTCTGCAGCACTGGTGCCACGGTGGAACTCATACTCGTAAATAACGTGATATTTCAAGTTTTTCATTTTGTAAACTGAGTGACGCAAAGAAAAAAATAATTGAGGAAAAAACAAATGAATTATAATTTTCAAAACACAAATACATGAGTAAATAGCTGTATAAATTTGGTTTTGGAATTTCTAACCAAAGAGAAGATATTCGAGATCAAATTTTCCAGTACGGCAAAACGCCAATTTCATATGTAAGGACCTAATATTAACCGAGCGACAGTAACCAATAGCGGGTAATAAATATTTATTCACTTTGTGGAAACAATACCGCCACTGTGCGATGGGCGAAATTGAGATGTAGGCAACTGATTTTATAGCCAGAGCGGAGAAGTCACGCTTTTGATAAAATGTTTCTAAAACATACAAATGTTTTAAATGCAATTATCAATTATAAAACTGCTACTATTTGGCAGATAAATATTTTCAAATACGTCATCCTCTATTTTCGTCAATCGCATAGTGGCCGTTTTGTTTCTATACTACACTTTAGGCACACGTGTTTATTTAATGTATTATAATTATAGTGTATTAAGAATTATGAACAACACGTCAACAAATTTTATAAGAGATGAGTAACCGGTGTGATGATTTATTTATATACTTGAACATTTTGGATACACACATAGCAAAAAATGTGTACTCATTTTTATATTCTATTAGTTATAATAATTAAAAATATGTGGTTGGTGGAAGAAGAGGCTGTCATTGGTACTAGATTTGGTTCAGGCAAAGGGAGGCTGCAATGTTCCAGGGGGCGACTATATTTTCATCAGGGTCCTAGAGTGCACCCGAGTAAAATTTTTGACTGGGGGACGGTTTCTATGTTTTACGAAAAGCAGCAAGATCTATATTTATTAGTATTTGTTACCTCCTTACTTCCACAAAAACAAAATAATTCTTTTTTATATTTATTCAGACAGTTAGTAATAATATATCTATTAATTACGATATATTATAAATGTGTCACAGAGCTGAAGCTATTTATATGGGAAACGTGTATGGAAGTCTTTATAGAGCTGCCACAGGGCTTATAACCTGTATGAGCTGGCTTAAGTGATGGCTTTACACAATGCAACATTCACCAATTCCACCGTAAGAACATCCAGACATTGTCAAATTATTTGAAAGTTTTTTATATGTTCTGAATCAGTATTCTTTCAATATAATTTCGGAGCCAATTAAATTAAGCGGTGTTTTAATTATTGTAGTTTTTTTATCTATGGCTGTATGTGGTAAGTGCCAAACGGTGATCTTGTAATACGATTGCGTGGAATGTGCTTTATTCGTAACTCGTAGAAGGGATAAACATATTTTTTTATGCACAGCCTCGCGTCAGAGTGCGTATGTATATGTATGATGATTTCGCGCCACGGATATTTGGCGGTAAATGTTCAATATACAATAAACGACAGCTCGCTCCGCGTTCAACTTTGTACTGTCCTTTACGCGAATTAAGAGATATTAAAAAGTTTCATCCGCGTACATTTTTTAGGAAATTATTTAATTTTTACAGATATATTAAACATGTAAGAGAATAAAAATATTTGATTTGAGACATTTTTACTCCCTTTCTTTTAACTCGGAGCGTCTGCTTGCTTGCTTGTCTGTCGAAAAAACGTTGGATCGATTTTTAACCCTTTTACCGTGATCCAATCGAGCTGAAACTTTGCAGACAGACTCGTGGCGACGATAAAATTGATTAACAAATTTTCGTTAAAAAAATTAATAATTATAGTATAATTTTGGATTTTTCGAAATTTTTTATTACTCGCTTTCGTAGTGTCGCCCGAGTCGAGCCCAATGCGTAGGTTAAGCGCCAAACCTGTTTCTACTAGTAAATGAGAAAGGGAGTGTAATAAAAACTTCGTTTTTATGGGTTAGTTTTTTAAATTGAAAAACTTCAAAAAGACACAAGCAAATACAAGTTACACAATTACTAATTTGTTCAGCCAATTTCATTTCATACAAAAAGATTCAAGCAAATACAAGATACACAATTATCAATTAATGAATTTAAAAACTAATTTGTTCAACCAATTTCACCTGTAAAACTATGAAAAGTTAGCCGCAGTAAGCGCAAATCCCAGTGATGCTGATGTTAAAAATACCACGTATTGTAATGTAAATATCAATAAAATAATTAAATAAATTCATCATAATGATGAAACGTTTTAGTAGAGATGCTGCTGGTACGTGAGAATTTATTCTTAATATTTTTATACATTATTTAAAAACACGATGAAGTATAAACGAATGAATGAATTTAAAACACATGACTTTGTACACGATTTAAATAGATTTAAGAAAAGGCCTTTATAAATGAAATTCTCGTAAACAAACAAGCCAAAAAATTTTACACCGAATTTTAACTAACGCTTAGTCCTAGATATAAAAAAAATACCTACTTTGATACCATTTGCAATATAATCATTTTTAAAACTAATGTGTTGAATTTATTCCTAGGAATAAATTAAAAATATTTTTGCGCAAAAAACACAAGGTTTTCTCCAAGCGTCCTAGGTCAACTTCTCGTTTTATCATTCCTGGTTTACGCTGATTGTATTGGATTAGATACCTACTCGACAAGAACCTGTTCTTGATTTTTGAGAACATTAGTAGGGTTGAGGGGCCAGCTTTGGCCACTTATTTTTTATTTTTTGAATATTTTTTGCCAACTGTGCATCACTACGAACTCAAAAATAGTCCGAATCGATTTATTTAAATTTCCCCACATAACACATTAATTACTTTTTTGAAAATGTAGAAAACAAGTATATACAATTTAATATAATTTAAAATAGAAACATCAAACTTTAAACTGGCCACTTTTACCTAGTTTTGGCTATGTCTTGTGCCAGTTCTGGCCACTTCAGTTTCTATAAGGTTTCTTAACATTTTGAATAAAAATCAAACAAGATAGGTAAGTACCTATAAGAAAATTATGAGTTTTATTATATTATGATCTTGTAGTGCCTATAGCTAAAGAATAAGGTAACTTTTAATGCCACACTATACCCGGACAGATTAATTTGAAAAGAAAAGAAAGAATTTTCTGCTTGTAGTTTTCTGGGGTATTCTGCCGTGTGTATCTGACCTTTCTGGCCGACGGTGCGGATCTCATTACAGGGCTGATGATGGACCCTGCAATGAGATCCGAAACGTCGGCCAGAGAGGTCAGATATACATAGCAGAATATCTCAAAAAACTACACATAGAAGATTCTGAATAGTCGTGAAAACCTGAGAACATTTTTAGAAAGAATTTTGTGTATTGTGGAAGCAGGTAATGGCATCATTTTAGTACTATTTTCTGCAACAGATGCCAGATTAGGTTTTTTGGTATAACAAATGTATTACTCTTCTTTCCTTTCCTGAGATAACTTATTTCACATTCACAACCGTTATCATTGTCATCCAACGCAACAGGGTTAAATATTTTTACAGCTTTTGAATTTTACTAGTGCATAGTCTCTTTCTTTTGGACTTCTTTCTAATTCTTCATTTTCTGAAGATCTTGATTTGATAAATCCATCAACTGTTTCTCATTTATTGAGTTTTTTTTAAGAATGTTCTTAGGTTTCACGGCTGCTCATAATCTTCTGGTTTGTGTCTTTTGGGATATTATGCCGTGTTTTATGACCCTTTTGGCTGATGTTTCGGATTCCATTGCAGGGTCTATCGTCAGGGAAGTGTTGTTATGAGTGTTGGTATTGTGGTCTTACAACAACACATGATGGACCCTGCAATGGGATCCGAAATGTCAGCCAGAAAGGTCATAAAAACACTGCAAAATACTCCAGAAGACACGAACCAGAAGAGTCTTTTTTTACATTTGTTCAAACTGCCAGCTTTTTTCTTCATTCTGTCTTTTCTTAATTGTTTTTCTCTTCCTTGTCTTCCATTTCTGCGTCTTTAACTGCTATTATAGTACTTGCCAGAAGAAATGTACTCTCTTTTACGCATAGCACTACTACATTTTTGATGTAGTAGGTACCATGCGTAAAATATGTTGTTAACTAAATATATGGCCTTGGCGGTTGTAATAATAATAATTAGTGAAGTTGAGCCATCAGAAATATAGTTACGTGGCATAAATTGTCAGATGATTTTGCTTGAGTGGACAATTAATTCTGAATATCATTAATTTGTTGAAACTGCTGAAGTAGATATTTAATTTAAGTGCGAATGAATTTATTTTTGGAATGGGTCTTCTTGACTAGTACTTTATGCAGAACATTACTGACTTATTGGATCTACTTTTGTAGTTGAATTTAAATCAATGGTTGATGCATAAAAGGACAACTGAGTTTCATTGAGGATACCTAGTTTTTGAGAAAGTGTATTAGAAGAATTCAATTCATTCGATGAGTGTATGTACTCTTCGTAACTGCTGAACCGAATTATCATCTTTAAAAGCTATCCATACCGTATATAGCATTGATTCTCCAGTACAACTAGCCTAATCTAAACCATCTGGCTTGTGTCTTCTGGGGTATTATGCCGTGTTATTACGATTTTTATGATGGACCCAACACCCAGACACAAGCCAGAAGATTCTGTGATGGCCGTGAAAACCTAAGAACATTCTTAATCTAAACCATTTTGATAAAAGTTTTAGAAATATTTTTGTAGATCTGGTTGAATCTTACTTTCCAGGTAGGGTACTCCAGGAGTGTTGACTTGTTGATATTTATTCAATTACTTCCTTCTTTTTATGGCCATGGTTTTTATAATCGAACTTGCCGTAACCCGTAAAAAAATACGGTAGTTTTACATGTCAGTTCGGTTCAGTTAAAAATTAAATAAAAAACGATTTTTTTTACTATAAAACAGTTACGGACGTTACACGAAGTTACGCGGACGGACGGACGGACGAACGGGCAGACTTATAACGAAATTATTATAATTGGGATGTCATCGTAATTATGTTTTTAATTTAATTATGCATGTATCAATTCTGTTCTGTCATCAAATCGTTGTAATTACTTTATTTACGTCCTCATGTTCTACTATGGTTGGGGGCCAACACGGCGCTTTAATACACCGACATTCGGCATCGTTTTGGGCACCTCACACGGTGCCTTCGTTCGGGTATTTTTAAAAAAATATTTGTGGTAAGTAGATTGTCTATTATAACTATCTACATTCGCGTTCTTGGTGTGGGGTACCGAGTCGGAGCCCCTGTCCTATCACAGCGGCGGCGTATTGACTTTTTATTATCTATACCTATAAAACTCAATGTCTGTCTATCAGTTCTCTATACAAATCTACACCGTTTATCCGATTCGATTGAAATCGTGCATACTTATGCTTTAGGACCCGGCGGGAAACACAGGCGACATTTACCCCCTATTCTTTTACCAATTCCCCTTCTCCTGATATATTTTCGATGCAAATCTGTACCGATCGGACTCAAAATATGCAAACTTATTTTTTAGAACTCGGCGGGTAACATAGGCGACATTTCCTCCCTATTCATTTACCCCTCCCCCTCCCCCTGATATATTTTCGATGCAAATCTGTACCGTTCGAATCGAACCTTTGTTTCTCCGGACAAATTTATTTTCAACTTAATCCTTTACCCGTGCAAAGCCGTGTACGAACAGCTAGTAATAAATAAAATTAAATGATATATATTAATAAATACACCCGATTCTCTTTTTATACGGTGTATACATTCCAGAGACTACATTGTAAAAAAAGTGTAAAATTGGAGATAGGTTCATCCATATAAATCATGAAATCATAAATGAAAGGTTATATTTTTAATTGGAAAAATGAAGCATTTAAATAAAATTATTTATTTACGCACACATATAAGCGACAGCAGATAACGGATGACGTAGTGTCGAATTTCAAAATTATTTTTTTCCCAGTAGTGACATCCCGCAGTGACCTGTAGAATTATACCTACCGCGAACATTAAACACGAAATCAATTATTATCGCAATTAATTTTTTTAACACATCTGTCAATACTTGTAAAATTGCATCCACGAGATCTATGATTTTTTTTTAGATCCACGTTTTATTGTTTTTTCATTTATTATTCATCAAAAAATCTTAAAAAATTTGGCTCTCAAGGGGACGCTACAATATGACAAAAAATCTTTCTTTTTTTCTTCAATATTTTTTTTTACGTGCGAAAAGCGATTAGAGTGTGCGTAAACTAATAAATTAAATGCATCTATTAGTCTTTTACAGTTGTAAACACGAGAAGCGGATCAACTTTTTGTCAGTCATTTTCCGAGAAATTTTCACGAATAAAGTAATACATTTTCAAAGTTTTTATTATCCTCTAAAGTCCTGTCAGTGGCAGGACATTGATTCCATCCGGCCCCCCCCCCTCCCCCTCCCCCCCCACGCCCCCCCCAGCTGGGAGTATAGTGAAGGAGCGCGCTGCGGCGGGCAGCTCATTGTGCGGCGATTGTGCTCCAGCGCGCTTGTGCTACGCTATCGAGGTCCACCCTGACCTGCCTCTCCCGCATTCTCCACTTCAGCCACAAGTTACAAATTCAGGTAAGATTTTCTTCATTTCAACAGTCTATCATATTTCCTTATAATAATTATAATATTAGTTACGTTATACAGAAAATACGTTTTCAAACATCTATTTTATAACCGCCTTCATTAATAATTGTTAAAAATTTACGCATTTATAAACTAATATATACCATATATTCAATATACACGGTGTAACGGAGCTAGTCCACAATAGTTAACAGGTGATTTCCTGCCTTGATAAAGAGTCGAAAATGTTCAGGCAACCATGACCTAATAATAATAATATGTTTGCATTTTTTTTCCATATTTCTGTATTATTTTTTGCAAAACGTTGGACTATCATTACAGTAACTTATATCGAATATGCAAAATTCATTCCCTTTCATACACGTGTCAAGTAAAACGATAAAACATTCCAATTCAAATATAATTTTTTCAAAGTTTTTATTATTTTATTTAACTTTTATTGAAACAAATTAATTTTTCGTAATTGACATAAGTTACTGTAATGATATTTCAACATTTTGTGTAAAATAAGTCCGAAATATTGAAAACTTTGCATAACTACATAACTATTGATATTAGGGCATGGTTGTCTGAACATTTTCGACTCACAATCAAGGCAGGAATCCACCTGTAAAGCATAAAGTGGACTAGCTCTGTTACACCCTGTACCTATACCTAAATTTTCAATTTTTGGAAAAGGTCTGTGAATCCAGTTTTTATTTGCGAAAATGATAACTTTGTGTGTAATATATTTAAACTTTTAACTATTAATGTAACACCCGTATTTCATTATTGAAAGTTGGAAAAAATAATAGCTTTGTTTTAGAAAATTGTTTCTCGTTTTCGCTTATCTTAAAAATAGTAAATTTTACTCTAATGTATTATTTTTATTTTTTAACAAATAATAAAAAAAAAAATCTCGCCAATAATTACTTTTTCTCAATCACCTTTAATCAGTAATCACTAACACTAAATAATCAAAATATTTTTACGAAAATTATTCAACTGATGGTTTGATTGGATTTCTATAGTAAAATATATCCCTCTGAACGGTTATCGCCTAGTGAAGAGAATATTAATACCTTAAGAAAATGTTATTTTTAAATATATTTTATATATCTAAAGCATACATAAACGATTTATTGCAGACATAGAAACGATAAGCATCAACTTCCGTAATTATCTCTATCTGAAGTATAATATTACATTTAAAAGTAAAATTGTAATTGCAATTATCTATTAATGTATAATCTCGTTTTCAAAACGTGAAAATATTATTGTTGTAAAATGAACGTCACGAGGTGCAGGTTGGTCCTGACTATAAGGAAAACGAGGGGAATTCCCGATGAAATTCTTAGTTCCACGCGCACGCCGCGGTCGCACCGGTTTCCAAAAACCCGCCGTAATATTTAAATTTCTTGTATTCTGGTAACGTGTTTGAGTTCTCAGTAGCGCTGTATTATATTATATACTACAGCTGTTGTGCGTTCAGTGAGAAAATGCACCAACGCATTCCAAGTCACCAAACAAACAATATTATTTGAAATTTTGTTGTAGAGATATTACATTATTATATAATTTTAAATGAGGAAATCTGGCTGCACATCATCCTATTGTGTAATATCATTATTTTTCAAAATTGTAAAATATTTAGATAAAAATATATTTTTTTAAACATAAAATTAATAAAAGCCTAATTCTCGCGTAATATTTCTCAAGAAATATTTTTTTTGTTGTTTTTTTATGCGTATACACAAATATATACCACAATTAACTCTTACAACAATATATCCACATAATTTCAAAATAGTATCAATAAAATATTGAATTTGAGGAAAATTATTTTCCTGGTAATAAATTATATATATATTTTAAAAATACTATAAAAACATTACATTTTTTTATTTAACTTTATTGGTTAATTTGACAATTTTGTGACACCAAAATACGCAAGAATAACCGCTATTCGGCGAAATACTGTAAAATCATTTCATTGCGTCGATCTACCCAATGCCGCCAAGCACGTAACATACTGAGCGTAGTTTTTTATTACAAATTGTTGCTCACCTTGATGTATAAATATCGTTCACTGTGCTTTTTTAAAACATGTGAGTGATCGGAAAAAATTGTTTGTTGTCAATTAAAAAAAAGTTGAAACGATTAATGTTATCTTTGTTTTTGTAATAATATGCATAACGCACGTTCCCATTTTCAACATTTAGTTTTTGTTATAGTTATCTTTAAATTTTGAATTTAAATTTTTTAAAGTACATATTAACAATATTACAAGTACAGATACAATATAGCAAATTACAATAACTTTTTTTTCAAACTAAAACTACCCATTTCAAAAGAGAAATTAATTCTCTTGTTTGAATTGGGGGATACAGGCGATTAAGATTAAGTTGGTATAAAGAGTATATTATATAATATTGAATATATTTTTTTAAGTAAGATACAATACATTGATTAATACATATAACAAGAAATTAGGTTTTAAATTTCTTAAAAGAAATTAAAATTTGTAGTTGTTATCGGAGTTGCACAATAATGGCTTGATCTGGGATTTGAAGAGTTAATAATTTATTTACTTGATATGAGTAATGGTGTTGAGAAGCACTGGTTTAAAATTTAGGAATTTCTAAGTTGCCACGTGATATAGGTCGGTTACTTAGTTTTATGGATGTAAACGAGTTGTTTTGTGAATTTGTAACAGGGCATTCTTTTTGATTCATCACATTAAAGGAGTTGTATAGTTGTGCAGTTGGAAATATTGATGGTTTTTTAAGGATGACTTTCAAAACTAGCCTCTGTGCATTTTCTACAGGTGAGAGGCTGGTCTTAAAAGTCCCTCCCCAACCGATTATTCCATACTGAAGGATTGAGCAAGAGGGAAATAAATTGTTTTGATCATAGAAGATGAGAGGATGTTTCTCAGTCTAATGAATATGTAAATTAGCTTTCTTACTCTGTTTACCGTATTTTGTACTTGTTTCTTTCATTTTAATTGTCCGTCGACTGTAACATCCATATACGAGTACTTTATACTATTTTTTTCTTGTTATGAAATATCTATCTTTATCTAAATGTGATGATTATATCTAATTACATATGTTTTCTTAACCAAATATATTTAATTTAATTTTCATTTACAGTATGTCCAAGGATGATGTGTATTTAAAATTTGGTACGTAAAAAAAAATCATACATATACGAGTATGTTATCCAAATACCCAAAGTCATTCATAATATTTCTGAAGGAAGATACTTTTCTTATGTCAAGCCGTTATATAATATAATATTCAGTGCTAAGTTAAATAATGGCTATGTTTAGTAACCAGATTTGAGCAGTCCGGTTGTATCCGCTTTCTCACATAAATCAACTTAAATTCATAATATACAATGTGTTAATAATATGTTGACAATTAACATCACATAATAATAAATTTAATTATGTGATTGTTGAATTTGTATGCCCTCTGTTGAAGACCTATTGTATACCTATTAGAAAAATATATCTTTGTTCATGGCCGAACATTTGTTAGACGTGATATCAATATACGAGTGCTTACTAGAGTAGGGGTCGTGTGTATCGCGAAATCGAATGTTATATTAATTTTGTTATTAAATTTTGTATAGTAATATTTGATATTAGAACAATGAAAATAATGTCAATAAAATATGTGTTTTAATATTTGACCCGTTTGTTTCAATTCGTGATTCAAATAATTGTTTGTCGCCAGTTGCCGTTGCTAGGCCCTGTTGAAGCGGCTGCTGTGCGGCCATGAATATTTTACATTAATTAAATGCTTTTTGTGTTTAATATTACTTAAATAATTAAAAAAAAACTTGCGAAACTCTACGAAATAAATATATATTAAAAAATCGTAGTTGAAATCAGTTCGCGTTGGTTTAGGTGATTTTACAGGCAATATTTGTATTGTAGTAACTACTCTACCCTGGTCTTCTTTGTCGATGTTTAAACAATATTGCTTCTTAATATTAACGTATCTTCCTTTCAAAAGACTTCTGTTATTCCCACATCGAAACATAATTTTTTATTTCCAAGAAAGGTTGTTGCCTACATATTCTTAGAGTGTAGAATTTGTATGTAGATTATTTTTGCACTTAGAATGTAGAATTTGACATTATTATTTTTTTCACTCGCATCCGAAGCTTTAGCCACAGTAGGTTATTAGCTATATTTTATATTTTATTATGATTCATGCTTTTCTTGTTTTCTTTTTGTATTTTATTTTATAATTGTGTCGTTTTTTAGTTTATAATTAAGCATCACTTGTCCGATCTAATTTGTTAGGCAAAGCTGTTTCTGCCATTTTATTGTGTAGATGTATGACGTTAAAATATATTTATATAAGGTTCATTTATTTTATAACACTCTTAGTAAATACCTAAAAATTAGAAAAATTTCCTTTTCGACAGTTAAATTTTAAATTTGACATATCTGCGTGGTTGTCCATAGTAGAATTATTGTATATTACGTATAATTACCCCAATAATAGTTTTGGGGTGAATGTAATTAGTGGGTACCTATTAATACAGGTTCAGATAAAATGATGATGAATTAACTAATTGTAGAAAAATAAATATTTTAATAGCCAATGGGATAAATGTCATAAAAAGATTTACATTCTATGTGCAAGAAATAAAAAATATAATATTTATAATAATAAATACTCCATCGCATGTAATATTGGTCATGTTTCTTATTTCCGCGAATCTCACAAAAGCATTCGGAACAAAAACGTCGAGGGCAAGGATTAATCGTAGAATATTTTTAATATCAACTTGTTACGTTACTTTATTATTGTAATTCAGATCATTTTAAATCCTTGGGTTAAATCCCGGACAGAAATTACAGTAATCCTAGGACAATCCCGGACGTGTGGCATGCCTAGCTTTAGAACTTTAGTAAAGCGCACTCTAGCTCCGGAAACCCGCGTTTCTGACAGGACTTTCACACTAAGTGCGGCCACTCAATCATGACTGCCGCTCACAGCCAACATAACCCTTTTAATGCTAACAACGTCGGGCCCTATGCGGGTTAAATTCGCATAATGATTTTTATTATATAATGCTTCGAACTTGACGAAATTCTTAACTCATAAATGTCGTCAGGTCGAGCGCGATAGCGGTAGTGGTGATCGAATACTTTCTAATACAATAGAGTTACTTAGTATTGCAAATAGCTTGCTTGACATGATCTGTCGTTTTTAAATGCATTCTTGATTTTTAATAAGCTTTAGATACATATTTATATATACGTGCTTGCAGCTTACAACAAATAAATTACATAATTCACTATATACAAGATACAATATATAAGCACGTTCTTAATATTGGTGGCTGTCTTATTATAGATAATTAAAAAACGGGGTAAAATGCTTGAATTCTAGTGAAAATGTTATAATCGTTTGGGTGAATTGGATGGTTTTTACGTTTGCAAATGCGTTAAGATTATATGACGTCAGCATCGAGTAGAGGAACGTTCTGCGAAATCGATTTAAGACGTCATTTGATTTTGAAAGTTGTCTGGTAAGAAACAATTTACGGAATTTTCGTTATGAATTATAATAAACGTAGAATATATTCCATAATAAAATGTATTCAAGTACTTAAATATTTTTTTTATGAATGCTGAATTGCAGGACTGAATACAAATAGTAATATATTTTATTATTTATTAGATACCTGTTTAGATATTTACAAGCGCATAGCTCAATCTTTATCAAAAATCATGTTTTACTCGTCATTACATATCGATTGCTTTATGTATATGTATAATTGTTAGCAGCTTACATGTATATTTTTACATGACAAGATATCACAACTGTTTTGTACCATTTTCAGAAACCATGCAGGCTCCAGAATTTACAGAGTTTGCCAAGGAGATGGTGGACTATATCGCCAAATATTTGGAGAACATTCGCGATCGGTATGCTATCTTTTAATTAAATTATTTATTTAATTCAAACATACATTTATATACTACACTTCCACAAGTTTACACCATAAAAACTATTAATCCGTAATGTTTGAAATATGAACAACGATTGTTTACTAACTTTAAATGGTTAATTTAGTTTTTTTACTAAGCTTTATGACTTTTAATTTTTTTACTATCCTAACGATTTAACTAACCTTTAAGAAAAACGAAAATTGACTTACTTTAAATATATTAGTTAAATTTTTTAAGCATAAATGATACGAATGATGCATTTTTCCAGCGATGTGTGTATAGGTCTTTCAAATAAGCTTGCAATAGGGTAATTTCATATATTTTTTTTTATAGAAAAATCTTAACTTTGGTTTAGAAAATACGTTAATGAAAAAGATTTTTTTAAGAAGAACATTAAAAAACGATTCGAAAAAACGATTTTAAACTTCCACCAAAACGCTTATTTTTGCAAATGACGTCAGGTATAAATTTTTATGTCAATCTGACGTTTAACACGTAACAGCACATTCGCGTATTTAGACGTTTATTCGTTTTTTAAACAATACAAGCCGGCTTTTTGTATAGTGCGTCTATAATGTCGGGGAAATTTTTTTGTATATATTGTATAGTACCCAAATGTAGAAATTCATTCCTGAAAACTGAAAAATGAAGCCAACATTAAAGCATCAATTTTCGGTAAGTTATCGGATTTTCCTTGTGAAAATCCATCCTCCATTATTTTAAATGTGTTCTTAGGTAGTTATTTTATAAAAATAGATCACAAACACTGCAAAATCTATATAAAAACCATGCAAACACCAGTAAAAACAAAGCGAAGACGAACGGTTATCATAGAAACGAAACAAATTACAGTGACAAACACCGTAGATCACGCATCTTTAATTCTTGCTAAACAATGTCACGACCAATCGCATCGCGTTTTAATGGAATCGTATTTTTTAAAAATTTTATTATAAAAATTATGAATGAAAAAATTATCCCACACCATCCATACTGAGTAACAAAATATAATTTATTTTTCTGAATCTACATATTTAATAAATTTTCATAGATATCTGTAAAATGTGAAATTACTCTATTGAGTTAGTATGAGTACAGTGCGTAATACGCGCATTGTTTCGTTGTGTTAAGTTTACAGATACGCCCCTCTCGTATCCGTAAACTTAACACTACGAAACAATGCGAGTATTACGCACTGTACGCACACTGACTCAATTGCAAGCTTATATGAAAAGATATATACATGGATGAGATTCATCCAGAAACTCGCATAACAGAGCGATTTTTCATTTCTCTCTACTGTATTTTTTGCTCAAAGGAAAATGACTAACTGAGTGTATAATCTCATCCTTATAATGCAATGCTAACAAAGTGATGCTACTTTGTAAGATAAAATACCATAGGTACAGAAATAATGTTTGCCAAAGTGCACATAAAAATACATGGCTAAAAAAAAAAATGGCTAAAAAAAACTTAGACATAATCTTTATGAGAAGAAATCTCAATCTGCGATATTTTGAAAAACCTATTAAAGAAAGGGAGAGGTAGTTTAAGAGTGATAACAATTTTGGTACGAGTACCGCATGTTTGCCTTCGGATTTCGAATGTGAAGTCCTGCTCTGACGCAACGCCATTGAGTAAAAAGCGAATAGATAGCTACGCGATTTCGAGGTCGGTAACCCGTAGTATTTAAAAATTGTTACAGTTTAAAGTTATGTTGTTTTTTTTTCATACCAATGTACGTAGATTCTGAAAACTTTTGATTATGGTACCTATTCGTTGTATTCTTATTGAATGTATTTTTCTTGAATTCGCCTAATTTAATGATCATCATTAAATTAGGCGAATTTAAACGTAAACTATGTTACCTTTACGTGAGTTTTATAATAATTTTATATCATTTTTTGTTTTTAATGTTACCTAACTCTAAACTTAATTTTAATGTGAAGTTAGAAACATGATTAAAAAAAACTAAACTCACGAGGAGGTAACATATTAAAAAGTTTGTTTTTCAATCAATTTAATGATTATATTTAACGCCAAATCCAAATGTACATTTTCTTCTTTAATATGCTCGCCACGCGACTGCGTGGACACCATCGAGAAGTTGTCTAGAGGTGTATGCATTCGCTTTATTTATTAATTGGTGGATGTATTTTTATGTAGGTTTTCTTCCCTCAACCTTTTCTTCAATCACATTTCTGAGGTTAATAGTGAAAATATTATAGAAACTAGCTGTAACCCGTCAAAAATGACGGAACATTGCTTCGCGTCTTTGCTAAGCCCAAGAATATATTTATAGCATCTTTTTGGCAGTCTACGGAGAGGCAGCCGTAGCCACATGCGTTAATCGGCCGGTTCGGGTTTAGTGACCGGAGTTCAAGCCCCATCTCCCGCCATTTTTTTATGAATTCGAATGAAATTACGGATATCACACGAAGTTATGGGGACGGATAGATGGACGGATGGACAGACAACGAAATTATTATGTTTGATAATGATATGTAGGTATGCGTCTATACCAAGCGCTTGTAGTGTAGTACCTGTCAGCACTGCACCGCACCGCTCTGCATCGGTATCTGGTTTAAATATCTAATGCTCATGCCTACGAATGCATGTAGGTACTCTGGGATAGATTGATTGCCAATTAATTGCAACACTCCTTTAAAAGTTTTCGAACTGACGCATAGCAGTTTAATTGATTGTAAAATGTTTAAGTAACTAACTCGTTTTTTCCTAATTCCATATATTTTTATGTAACGAAATTTTATCCAAACCGTAACGTAAAATAACCGTAAACTGGATTTTCGAAGTGAGTGGATTTCTGTCCTCCGCGATAATTGAAAAGTGCACAAAATATTTAATTGGGTCATGGTAGAAATATAGCGGCACGAGAACGCCCGACTCTTGTTAGTGAGAATTTCGTGTTTAAATAATATCTATTTGTTTCTAATTAGAAATCGTGACGCTTTCTGTGATACGTATTAAAAATACATTAACAGTATTTCGTGTTCCGAGTAGAACGTGTGATAATTATTTCATATTGTTTTCTTCGTTAGCTAAGTAAAATTAAAATTTACTATATATGTTTATAGACTTACTCGCCATGTAGATAAACAGATTTACCTACGATTATGTGATTTGTGTTGACATTATCGCTTATTTGACCTATATAGATAAATAGATCAACGCTCGATTAATCGATCATGTCGTCAATTACGGATCGTATATTTTTTATTATTTTTATATATGTTCTTCTTGTAGTTCGTTGCTTTGCTCGGTTTAAAATATTTTACATCGATGAAATAACCGTGACCCAGCTGTGGAATACGCCGTACCTTGATAATAATTTACTTATATCAAGGTTCGCAACAGGAGGTGGAAATGACAGCGGTGGCCGTATAGCGTTACCACTTTTGAAAGTCACAAGACATTGAGAAGTTTTGTAATCGCGAGTTTCAAATCATTATTCCGGCGGATTTGAAAGCAATATTATGAATATGCAAAGGCTGTCTAATTTAACACGCACTATTATCTCAATTTGTTATAAACAGCAAGTCATCTACATACGAGTACACTGTACACTAGTATAAGAAAAGAATATGCTGATAATAATATTTGGATCTTTGTGTAGCGCCGTTTTCGTGAGTAGGTACTCACCTCAAGGGCGCTTCACACAAAATGATGGTGATGAAATAAATTCGTTCTCTGCTTAGACAGTCTGTCTCTTCCTTTATTCCTAACTTATACTGCTTAAAAATACAGGGTTATTAGGAAAATATTAATAAACTCGCAGGACTTTATTGCCGCCTTAATTATGAGTAGATAATGTTCAAGCAGCCATAACCAGTAAGAAAAATTCATTCGTTTCAATACAAGTTAAAGAAAATGATAAAAACTCTGCAGAAATTTTGAGTTCGAAGGTTATTATTATTTTAATGACTTGTATTAAAGGGAATGAATTTTTCATATTTGATATAAGTTATTGTAATGATAGTCCAACGTTTTACAAAACATAAGTCAGAAATTTTGAAAAAAAATTGCAAACTTTGATGTCGCATTTATCCATAACTATTGATATTAAGTCATCTTTTTAAGTGAAGTTTAAAGTCCCTTCACATTACATCAAGATGAATGAGCAAGGGGTCCTTCGTGACCCGGTACTCAGCTGACCATTAGATAAAAGTCAAAAAAAGTCATTAAGTCATGGTCGCTTGTACATTTTCGACTCATAATTAAAGCAGAAATATAGTTCTACGAGGTTATTCATGTTTTCCAGATAATCCTGTAGGTATATGTATAATAGACTGCATGTTAGATTACACCTTTGCTGTATGAGGATATACTAAAGTGATTATTTTCATAGGTACACACATTTTATTCTATCTACTAGCCGTGCACCCGTGAAATAATGACGGGACATAGGAATTGTGACATTATCGGCACTATTCTGAAAATAGCAATCATCGCTATTTCGGTATCTTGACAGTTATTGTATAACATTATAACGCCGTCAATTTTGACATTTTTTCTTTCGACAGGTTTGGAATTAATGAATTCAACCAATTACAAAGCTCTCAAACATAAACAAAAGTTAAGTTATTCACAATTTCTGAATAACAAACGTTAAGTTATTCACAATTTGTGAATAACAAACAATAAGTTATTTACAATTTGTTAATTATTTAACGTTTTAGAGCTTTCTGATTGGTTGAATTCATTAATTTGAAACCTGTTAAACCTGAAAACGTCAAAATTGACGGTGTTAAAATGTTATACAATAATTGTTAGGATACCGATATAGCAATGGTTTCTGTTTTCAGAAAACGGCCGTATAATATAATAAAGTTAAAAATTCATGAATAAACACATTTAATTTTTTTAATTGACATTATTTCTAATTACGGACCGACAGACAGACAGATAGACAATAAAATAATTATATTTAGTAATACTAGATTCGTGGACCTGAGATCGACCAATGAGAAGATTGGATCTAGGGTTTCTTCGGCATAAAAAGTTTGGTCTCATGCCAAATCGTTAAATCGATGAGAAAATGATCGGTCTCTTCAAAATTTATAAATTAAGCTTAAAATATATTTTTTAAATTTTTGTAAGAACATCGTGTTTTAAGATACACAGGTCTGTAGGTTGTTTGTTTTATTCGCATGTTTAAAAATCATTACAATATTAGCTAGTTGGTTTAATGTCGCAGGTCAGCGCAATCTTGCCTTAGGTTATCTATCTATAATTCAGTTTTCAAAATAAAACAATTAAAAACATTTTATTTTGACGTCTGTAATTAGTCCACTAAATCTGATAATTATACTAAAAATGTAGAGACTTTAAAAAATGTGTGTGCAAAAAATCTAAATAAACATAAAAACAAACGTACCTACTTATATAGAAAAACCTTTTTGAGAGCGATTAATAAAGTATGTAATTTACTTATTTTTGTACTTAGTGAAGTGCCGTAAATTGAACAAAATAAATAATATTTTTATTAATTTTTTTTAAAGAAATCAAATGATATTATTGATGGGCGTAGCTTTAAATGAGTTTTTTGTTTTAATATATATATATTATTATTATTTTTATTATATCAATAAATAATAATAATAAAGTTTCTTGCATTATTTTATTTTTATTATATTAATTTAAATAATAAATATAAAGTTTTTTAATTATATTTATTAATATAATAAAAAAAAGAAACTTTATTTTTATTATATTAATAAATAATAAAAATAATGTTTCTTGCCTAATTTAATGATGAATTGCCCCTTCGCGCAAACGTCATTTCCACATAAAAATATTTTGTAAAAAAAAATTTCTCTGGCAATATACAGGCATTTTTTCCCCTATATATAATTTCTATATATAAATTCCATATATTTTGAATTTTTTTCTATATAACTAACTATAAGAAACTAAACAATTATATTGCATATAATAAATAAATAAATATGTTGCTAGGCAACATGATTTTTTAAATTGGAACATTTACACAAGTTTATCGATTATTTTGATTATAATAAAACGCTTCTATTTTTAACACACCAGTTAAATATATCTATGTGTTATATGTTCTGGTTTGTGTTTTCTGGGGTATTAATGTCTTGTTTTTACGACCATTCTGGCGTTTCGGATCACATTACAGGGTCCATCATGAGGGTTGATATCACCCTGCCCTGATAGACAGACAGAAAGGTCGTAAAAACACGGCATAATACTCCAGAAAACACAAACCAGAAGATTCTGAATGGCCGTGAAAACCCAAGAACATAGCTATGAGTTAAATCTTCTTTATATTCATATTATTTATATGTTCTCCACTTACTATTGTTATTAACAGAATATTGTCACAGTACGAAGTGTTATTGTATAATAATACAATAGTTTTTGTGTATTATAATATGTCGATGCCACTTATTTTTTTGTAAAATGCGCAGGTAACATGATATGTTGTGTTGGAGTTTAAATCTAAGGAAATATTATCATTTTACCTGTTTTTGTACGCTGTTTTTTATCCCGTATTAAAATATCAGCGGGTGATTATTTTTGCGATTGGATGTATGAAGGCTGCTACGAATAAAGGTTACGAAAACACGGGAATGTGATCAAGACACAAAAAAAAAATTGACAACGCTGCTGTACTCTCAAAGTCATTAATTATAATGTAATGACTTTTTAAATAAGTTACACAAATTTAAATATAAATTTCATACGTGTTCAGCATTAGACAGCTTGCTATGCTCCAGCACATGTGTCCGTCTTCAGACACTATCATAGTTGAAGGTTTTCAATTTTACTTGCTAGAATAAACTTAAGGTTGTAACCCTATGAAATTGAGATTTTAATAAATGTTTAGCGGACTAGAAATTCTATACCAGTAAATTTTATTTTTGGAAGAGACAATTTTACCAGTGTCTAAAAACTGTGTATTGCAAAGTAGTAGTAAGGCTACCATCATAAAAATCACGAAAAACAACAAACGGAATACTTCTGGGAATAAATTGTACGTAGTTAACTAATTATATCACATCGATATCACAAAATCATTTTTCGAGTTTAATATCTTTGTTTTTTCAATTGATTCAGCAACATTGTAGATTGAAATTTTAAAATATTGATATACAATCACAAGTACCTACATATTATTTGATTAATTACACCTAACTTTTCATCGTCACATAACACCCTGATGATGAAAAGGTTTTTCCGAAACATGTAGGTGTAATTAATCAAATAATATAAGTAGATACATACAAATAATACAATCAATATTTTAATATCTTTGTAACTGATCCAATACTGATTTAAAAATAGGATAATATTTTTAGCGTAACCTATAAGCGATATCATAAAAACATCTTACGAATATAGTTTCTAAGTAACTGAATGAATAAATTTAGAATATTTTTGAGTTTGTTCAAATCTTTCAGAACAGTGCTGGATTTATGTCACAGAGACATTATTAATCAATTAGTGTATATTATAGATATCTCACAGAGATGAAACTGTATTTCTTATGGGAAAGTAGGTATCGAAGTCATTTGGGTGTACATAGGACTTATGACCTATCTTAATGGTTGGCTTAAGTGATCACTTTACACAATGTAACATTTCTGTGAGATATCTATAATATACATTAATTGATGAATAAATTAAAAAAAATAATATATGATATTTTCAGTCTCACATGTGGCATCGATTTTACAAAAACCTCTATTGAATTTAATAGCTTAAATATGTAACCATTCCAATGTATTGTAGCTCCTATTTTCATTCATTAAGAATAGGGCGTTTTTTTGCTTCCTTTTTTTTAACTCGTGGCGTCTGCTTGCTTGTTTCCTTGACGAAAAAACTTTGGATTGATTTTTAACCCATTTCCCGTGATCCGATCGAACTGAAACTTTGCAAGTAGATTCGTAGCGATGATCAAGAAGATCTATCAAATTTTATTAAAAAAAAATTAATAATTATAGTATAATTTTGGATTTTTAGAAATTTTAATGGTTTTTTCAAATTGGAATCATTACAAAAGTTTGATTACTACCAACGGCGGCCTGATAACGTCACGGAATATTTAAAATTTGAATTACTCCGTCGGTAGGTATAATAGGTACTTCACTACGAATTTCGAAAATTTATGACAATTGCTCCACAGATGACAGCACACTTCGGTTTTTTTGGGAAGAAATCAAATAATAAAGAGATATTTTTAGAGATTTTTGACATTGATATTTTTGTCTGGACATGTTTCATTTTCAGTCAATAAATTATTTAATTACATGATTGTAAACTTAATTTACAAAGAAAGGGACTAAAATAAAAACTTGGTTTTTATGGGTTAGTTTTTTAAGAGTTATAGAACTTTAAAATGAAATAAAGCACATAGAAATCGTGGTAATGTTGTAATGTTGGTAGTCATTGTATTGGCTTTATTCGAAACATAATTTTATGTCAACAGTTTTTAAATATGATTACTATCCACGATTTTCGAAACAAGTTTGCCCAATTTGCAAGCGTTGTTCTGTTGTTCTCACGTAAGTCTATTTATGGTGAAATGGCAAACCAAACCGAGCACGAATCAGCGGTCAGCTGTCAAATTGGCTGTCGCTGGAAAAAAGGTTACCAATTCGAAATCTCTAAAATGACATCCTATATTTAAACATTAATGATATACAATTATATTTCCAATAAAGCCAGTATCATGGCTACTATCACGATTTCTGTGTTTATTTTATAGTTCTATACCACTAAAAATTAACTATATTTGTGTATTTTAAATCGACCAGGCACATAATTTTTTAATTTTGAAATATTTATTCAAATAATTTGACGCACAATTATTTGAAAAGCAGATAGTACGAAGGCCTCTGTGTGTGTCTGTGTGGTGTCTGACCTGGACCTTTAGGTAATGTGTCGGTACTGTTCAGGCGGGTGCTGCCCACCGTGGAGCCGGGCTACCTGCGGCCGCTGGTGCCGGAGAGCGCCCCCGAGCAGCCGGAGGACTGGCCGGCCGTGATGGCCGACCTGGAGAGGGTCATCATGCCCGGCGTCACCCACTGGCACTCGCCTCGCTTCCACGCTTACTTCCCCACCGCCAACAGCTACCCCGCCATCGTGGCCGATATGCTCAGCGGGGCCATCGCTTGTATCGGTTTCACTTGGGTGAGTTATCGTCTATTCCATCTTGTCTTTCCTCCTTCACGTCGCTGAAAAATATATTTTAATGGTTAACGATGTTTTTGTTCAGTTATTATTACTAGCTGTGCCCGCGCGGCTTCGCACGCGCAGATTTTTAGTACACTGTTTGGATCGTCATAGAACTTTCGCGAACCTTCTAGAACATTCTCCTTCCAGAACTTTCAAGAAATTTATTGAATGTTCAGAAATCTTCTAGACACACCGACATATTCCGCCACTCAGTTTAGTACCTTATAGAACCTTCGGGAATTTTCTAGAAAATTCTCCTTCCAGAACTTTCTAGAGCAGGTTTTTCCGGAACCTTCTAGACTCATCGACACAGTCGCCGCGCCTATTTTGAAATAATCTGAAGCATTTGCGGCCTTCCCGTAACAAAACAATGTGCTAGAAAGCACATTTTCGTCACCCACTCCCACCCACGCACAGTCACCCCCACTAAACTCGCATATTCTCGATGTGATACCAAGGGCTACCCACCACCATAACCACTGGTGGGTGGTTGTGGCTGGTTGTGGAGAAAACTTGGCGGATAGGGAAACACGGGTTTCTTTATATATATATATATATATTGATTATGACATGATATAATATTACAAAAACCGAAGTACTTTTATCGTTATCGTTATCGCTATCACCTATCAACTATCGTTTCACAAATATATTAAAATATACCACAGAATATGTATGTATTCATAGATTTCGAAAATTAAACATTAGTCATAGTCCCACAAACGACCTTAGTGAAATATTACGGTATCGACATTTCGAACTGAACAACCCTTCTCAGGAACCACAGTGTCATCCCTCAAATTAATGATATTATATCATAATGGTAAATATTATGAAATGAAGTATAATATGATTTAATTAAATGATATTTTAGTCTCGAGATCATGAATTTTAATTTTGGGAGACTATCTCTCTGTAGATCATTAATACAATAACTATTATTATCCGAATAATGTGATAGGAATATTACGAAAATACACATTTATTTTGCTTTTTTTCCGTAATATGTGTCTACCTACGATTCATGCTTGACTGCACGCGTCTGGAGTTTACCAAGTTATTTTTGTTATTTATGTCGATAATCCCAGTTTCAGCCTAGAGGTTTTAAAACGGCAATGTATGCAGTAAAGTATTTATCTTCGCATTTTTTATGCAAAAACTGCAGCATTTTCAATTCATCTCTAGTGCATGAGACCTTGCTCCAAATTGTGAAGTCGAACATTTCAATATGTTTTTTTAATTATTACTATTACAAGCTCGAGTCTTTGATATGCTATACTTTTTTAAAGAATTAAATTTTCGTGACAAACGCACCTCCTTGAGGTGTCTACGCGTCATTTGTGACGTCACTGTTAATAATTATTGCAACAAAATATATGAATTAAAAATTATTTATTCTGTTACTCTTATTTTGGCCAACTTTTTTTTTAGTTTTTTGCACCTCTCAAGCCAATAATTATTCATTGGTTATTTACGACTTATTAAAAAAACTATGAAATTCCGAAATTCCATCAACATAAAAATCCTACAGAAACGTAAAAATCATTGGTTTTTAATTGGAACTTTGTCCTTTGTATGATTAATTTCCGGCCTGAGTTGTTGTAACATTTTTGATTTTCGACGTAACTTTCTAAATTAAACGAAATTTATTTAAAAATTTTTGAAGTTGTTTTTATGAAACTCTATTTAGGATAATAGATAATTTAATATAAAAAGTTTTCACTCATTCCGACGAGAGAATTATTTTTTGCAGTTTCCTCTGGTGATGATAGATTTAACGGGGAGCACGATCATTTCCGGACCGAAGCGGGTTTAGAGAACAATTTGATTCTCGTTGACCTTTTTATCTTATCTCCCTAACTCCCCTCATATTTCTCATTTGCTGACTGGTTATCCTTTACAATATGATATACCCACCGTAAAATATAATATTTTTAGTGCCTACACGTCATTTTAACATTCTGTGTTGAAAATTTGTCGATAGATCGCTAGTCCCGCCTGCACGGAATTGGAAGTTGTGATGCTGGACTGGCTCGGCAAGATGCTGGAGCTGCCCTCCGAGTTCCTGGCCTGCTCGGGAGGACGCGGCGGGGGCGTGATCCAGGGGACAGCCAGCGAGGCCACGCTGGTGGCCCTGCTGGGCGCCAAGGCCCGCGCGCTCAAGCGGCTCATGGACGAGCACCCCGAGTGGAAGGAGGATGACATCATACCTAAACTGGTCGGATACAGCTCCAGTAAGTTTTTTTCCCTGAAATATAGCGAGATAAGTCTGTTTGATGTCTTTGGAGCAAACTCAAACTTCTAAAGAGCTAAATTAGATACCCATTTAGATATTTTATTCTGTGAAGATGGTTATTTCATAACCTTTTCGTTACTGTAGATTGAAATTCAGAAATATCTTTTTAGTCCCCTACGGAAATAATATAAGTAACTTTTCCGTTTTGAATAATTTTCCGTTTCTTACGATTGCGGAATGAAAGCATACCCTCGGGAGGGTTGAAATATCAAAGTAAATGCATTTTCCCAGCGCCCCTTTCAATCAACGTTTATTTCTCTTGTGAATTAGATTAAAGCTCTACAATAAGAGAAAAATTGCAATCAAAGTGGACTTATTTTAATAAAAATCACGCGATGTACCACGTAGAATATGTTGACATTAATTGTGTTGCTTTTAATCAAAATTTTCTTGTGAGCTAGAAAACGTGACATTTCACCGACCATTCATTGTAATTAAAAGTGTTCTCTCGCCTTTATAATATAGTGTGGGGGCGTATTAAAAGCGTGGGAATAGGCTATGTACCAAATATAATATAATACATTTCTTAGATTTACATTATTTTCATTTTGTATTTATTTTTTATAATCCTTATACTCAGAATCAGGGCACTCACGGTCGGTAGGTTATTCAATAAATTAATTAATCTAAATATATTAGTAAGTATTGTACGAATTATGTCGGTACATTGCTGAAACCACGTGTGTTGAATGAGCTAGTATGAGCACATAATTGACTAATAATATATAATATAATATATATATGTTAAATCGAAGGCTTTCACGGGTACAATATGTGTTAGTTCTAACTGCTTTGGGGGTAACCCGCGTCAAATTCTGGTCATCAGTCGTTATTAAGAATGTTACTCCATGCGGTCGGAAGTCGAATAATAATAATCAAATTCCTAATACAAATAATATTAATAATAAACAGCATATCACGATGGAAACGCCGAAGCAATTAAAAAATCCAACCTTTTCAACATTGTATACTGACGATAGTAAAGTAAATATACGGATTACTAGAAGCCGAGCAAAACTCATTAGCAGCGTCGCTGGAGAAACCCACTCCTTCACAAACACCTGACGCAGAATTTCTCAAACTTTCACTTGACGGTGAGCTCCGGACCCAAACGGTTGTACGCTTTTTTGTATATATATATATATATATATATATACGTAAAAGTCATGCTTCGATGTACTCGCCGCACGCGCCTGATATATTCTGATCTCAGCAGGAATCGAAACTGGAACCCTCAGAATTGGAAGCCAGAATACAAGAGCCGACTTTTAATAATGTTATGAAGGTCGATATGTGCCGTTTGCGCCATTCTATCATGCGCACAAAATATATGCTGCAATCGATCATGTTTAATTTTTCGCAAATAGGTAATCATTTTCGTTCCACGCTTAAGTACCTACTGTCCTTAGCGCGCTTTCGAGACCAATCTCCAAGAGAAATTTCATTCGTGTGCATGCGCCATTGTAAATTTTCTCTTTCTCATTTTATCTCGATATGTTCATATAAACATTTTATGTTATAAATTATTGATGCACCTAAGTACGTTTAAGTTTTATTTTTCTGACTGCTATAATACATGCTACAACAACGAAGCTGTTTGTTATAAACGGGACACTCTATTTTTCAGTTTACTCTATCGTGAAAGAAAATTGCATTTCATACAAATTGTTTTAGCACAAGCTAGTTTTATAGCGAGAGTACGTATGTAGTTAAATAATATAATAAACTCATTTACACATATCGTTCCGCGCTGTCGTCGGTGATTGAGTCACGTCGCGTTCCTAACAAGAAGTCAATGAAAGTCAAACTTGAGAAACAACTCCAATCATGAGGTTCTTAAATCTTCCAAAATCATTTATTTCAAATTTTTTTACTGTCGCATGGTGTATTTTTATTATCTGCAGTTTGATAAAAGTATTAAATACTAAATATTAAAGCTTTAATATTTATTTCGATTTACCGGTTGTCACTGACCCACAAAATATGAGAAACTTAAAAACATGTCACCTAATCAACGTTAGCACGTACCTTTAAAGCAACAGCCTTGGCGGCAGTAAAGTTAACCACATAATTGGGTCTTTTCTCATATACCGCCAATCGTTTGCGGTACCTTCAATATTATGCTCAGATTCAGTGCCGAACTATTCCAATACACCAATGGGATGCTGTGAGATTCACGTTAGATAGGGACCCAAGAATTCATATACAATATATTTAAAACTTGATGTACCTATAGTGGTATCCCGCGAAAACTCGTACGAATATGTCCGGTTAGTGACCGCATCGCCGCGATGCGAAAATCACAGTAAAGTAAGGTTTTACAGTTTTTTGTTATTTTAAAATAGATGTGCGAACACGGAATACGTGTTACATCAATATTCTTACTATTTTCGAACTAAGCTAAATATCTGTTCTATAAAAATAGGACTAACATGCTGTTCTCCTTTAATGGGCCTTGAACCACCGAGTTGCGAGTTCAGTAAAAGCCTGAGGACATACGTATTCGTGAAAGCGTGAATATACCAGACAAGATACCAATTTAGTTCTTACATTAGTAATAATATTAGGAGTTAAGCAATCAACTATCGATCGCTTGGTACTGGGTCATGCGGGCGGCTAAGGCCCGGTTGTTTCAAGTTCGATCAAAGTAAGCGTTCTTTTAAAGCATAGATTTTTACGTTCTCCACCAATCAGACGATCCGTTTTCGTAAAAATCTATGCTTTGATCGACCGCTTACTTTGATCGAACTTGAAACAACCGGGCCTAAGTGGCTGCTACGCGGCTATCAACGTGTGGACGCTTCGCGGCCGGTAGTGGCCGCTATGACGCCATTGGTGTCTGCTTGTTAATATTGAAAAAATGCAAACTTTGATGTCGCTTGTTTCTTAAATATTGACATTTCAACCTAATGTTTAAAAAAAACTTTTTCTATTCAAAAGTGAATGAAGAAGACCCCTCGAAGTTTTTGCTACCAGCTACGTGACACCCTGTTTAATATTTCTGTATCCATTTATTCTCAGATTTACAGGGTGATAATGTTCGTATTTTGCTTGTTACTAGAATAAATTTTAATGAGAATTGGTAGGCGATTGAAAAAATAATTATAATCTTTCTCATTCACAGATCAAGCACATTCTTCCGTCGAACGCGCTGGACTTCTGGGCGGAGTGAAGCTTCGCTTCCTCGAGACAGACGGGAAGAGGAAGATGAGGGGCGACACCCTGCAGGAAGCCATCCGCAAGGACAGGGAGGCTGGCTTTATTCCCTTCTATGTACGACTCTATTTTTAATCAATCCGATTAGTACGGAAAAATCAATTAGGACTAAGCTATGTGATATTTTATAACATCGAAGCAACATTTTTTAGCGAGTCAGTGTTCCTTCACTATTTGGATCACTTGTGAGCGAAAAATGTACAATTATATATGATCCAATGGTATAATTAGTGTGTTAGAAATTAAAAAAAAACATTATCTGACCAGTATAGAGTAGCTATTTGAATATGTTTATGTGCAAAGTATTGACAATAAGTTAGTGTTTGCTGCAATCTAAATGCGTGATATATTTTTCGGGTGCGTGCACAGCTCATGGGGAACATTTTATCAAGTTTTCAGGGATATATTGCCATTTACCGGAGATTATTGGCGAAAGAAAATTTGTGGTCGTAAATATCATAAGGCAGTTTCCGTGAATCCTGAAATGAAAAAAATTAGAAATCCATGCAAAAAAGTAAATCTAGCTTTCGAGATATTCATAATATGGTTCATCGCAAGGAGATATTATTTGTTTTTAACGATATATTTAGTCAAATGCGATCTACTTGTATTTCATTGGTAAGAGCGAAGATGGAAGGATGTGGTATTCGGATATGGTCAAAGTATCTTCTACTAAGGACAACGGATTGGCCAAATCAATAAATCATAATAGAGTTTTCACAAAATTCATTTCCATTCAGAGATCAGTAGGTACGATTTATTGTAAAGTAGAGATTACGGTTTAATTTCCATAGTATTGATCTATGTTTTTTTATCTTCTCTTGTGTTGCGGTTTCAGTAACGTGATTGACGACATTGTTGAAATAAAATGGAAATGTTATCCGCCCAGCCATGAGCTAGTTTGATACTATTTTTGCAATTTTTCGATTGCGTATATTTGATGCGGTAAATATTAAAAACTAAATTTAAGGAAATTTTAAGTTTAACGATCGGGTTTCCTGGCTTGGTCAAAAACTGGTCCTTTAAATAGATTCGCGTTTTTCAATAATAAGTACAAGTTTCGACAGAATATACAGCAGAAACTTGGCCGGTAGATTTCTGCCTGTGTTATGAGTCTAAAATGTTCAAGTAACCATGACCTAATATAAATAGTTATTGAGATATGCAATATCAAAGTTTGCATATTTTTAAAAAATATTTCTGACTTATTTTTTGCAAAAAGTTGAACTATCATTACAGTAACTAATATTGATTATAAAAAAATAATTTGCTTCAATACAACGTAAATAAAATGATAAAAACCTTGTAAAACAAAACTTTTTTCAATTTTTGCATCGTTTTTATCATTTTATTCGACTTGTATTAAAACGAATATATTTTTCATAATCGAAATAAGTTACTGTAATGATAGTTCAACTTTTTGCAAAAAATAAGTCAGAAATATTGAAAAAAAATGCACACTTTGATATTGCATATCCGCATTGATATTAGGTCATGGTTGCTAGAACATTTTAGACTCTTAACGTAGGCGGTAATCTACCGGCCATATTTCTGCTGCTAGATCTGGTACACCTGTAGTTTTCAGCAACTAACTTGAGAGCCAGCAGAGAGATATGATTTTAAATATATCAAAATCATACTCTCGCAGAATCTTTAAGTCATCAGCAACAATAATCGCTTACGTTTTGAACTCTTAATTAAGCAGTGGCGTAGCGCAGTCCTATATTTTTATTTTATGAAACTGAATTCACATTAAATTTAATAGTCGTCGAAAACTATTTAAAATAATTTTTATTATTTTAGTTTTGAAAAATTCCTAATAGGTACTAAAGACATTATTAATTTCAGTTTCAAAAATAATGTTTCTTAATATTGATTTCGATGACTATTTATAGTAAAATGGATAAAAAAAGAAATATCTAATCGATTTTTCAGGTGGTTGCAACATTGGGAACCACAGCTTCCTGCGCTTTCGACCCCGTGGATGAGATAGGAGCCGTGTCCAATCGCGAGGGCCTGTGGCTTCACGTGGACGCGGCCTACGCTGGATCCGCCTTCATCTGTCCCGAGTACCGTTACCTCATGAAGGGAACGGAGTTAGCAGACTCCTTCAATTTCAATCCCCACAAATGGATGCTGGTCAACTTCGACTGCTCCGCCATGTGGCTCAAGGACCCCAGTTGGGTAGTGAACGCTTTCAACGTCGATCCGCTGTACCTGAAGCACGACATGCAGGGCTCGGCTCCCGACTACCGCCACTGGCAGATCCCTCTCGGGAGAAGGTTCCGCGCTCTCAAATTGTGGTTCGTGCTCAGGCTGTACGGAGTGGCTAATCTGCAAGCTCATATACGCAAGCACATCGCCTTGGCCCACCAGTTCGAAGACCTCTGCAAGGCGGATGAGCGCTTCGAAGTGGTCGAGGAAGTGCTGATGGGTTTGGTTTGCTTTAGACTGAAAGGACCCAACGATAGGAATGAAGCCTTGCACAAAAAGATAAATGCTCGAGGAAAGATTCACCTCGTGCCGTCCAAAATCAAGGACACCTATTTCCTCCGCATGGCCGTGTGTTCTAGGTACAGCGAAAAGGAAGACATCGATATTTCGTGGAAGGAGGTTGCGGAGAGCGCTGATGAAGTGTTGGGAAACGACGTAAAGTAATAACTGCAAAAACGTGACTGCCTTCAAAGCGCACGACGAAAAATTGCCGTATAATTAATGTAATAATAATAGTTGTTCTTAATAAAACTACTCCTTGCTATAGTTTCTGATTGAAATATTTTCAATTTTAGTTGTTCTCGATTACTTATCAAGTGCTTTTATCTCAGTTAAGCTTTAGGAAATATTTGTGAATACCTATATCCCTTTTCAAAAAATAGTTGAATTAAAAACAAAATGTATTTCTAGTAGGTATGTGAGGTATATTTAATTCAACGATTACGAGTATTAGAACCGGTCCACAATTGTATTCATCATTTTTTTGAATGGTGTAAAAGGTATTGGTCGGTGGATACTTTATGAGGAATAAAATATTATATAATTTTAGTTTGAAGACAAATAGAAATCTTCTATTTAATATTCAATCGATTCCTATTTATTTATTTTTGTGTTAGTAAATTTAAAGCTTATCTATAATATTTTTGCAGCGATCTCTTGCAAAGTAGTCCATCGTCATTTGTGGACATGTTATCGATTGATGTTAGAAATAAATATGTAGTCTTAAAATAGGGACCATATAATTACCAGAGGAGCGATAGATTAAATAATAATGTTCGTGAGGAATTAACTTTATTTTATGATATGATATATAATCATGCAATGTTGTCAAACAACTTGACATATGTATATTTTTATGTTTAAAAATTATACAGTATACTTTTTTAATAAATTATGAAACTTGACGTTAACAATTTTTCCTGCATCTGAATGAATGTTATATTATATTAAATATTTAAAGGGACCAGCGTAATTGTACATCATTAAGAGACATTGTTAATAATTAAAAAACGGATATAAACTTGTGTTACTATAATAATGATATAACAATAAAATATACTTATATGTACATATTTGTGTGTTTAAATCATTTCTTATTATAAAATGAACTGAAAACTCTTGCACCAACCTTTTTAAAATTCATTAATTGCAAAAAATCTTGGTTTTTTTGATGGAAATTTAAAATTAAGTCACAAATCTTAGTGCGACTGCGTTTTATAAATTAAAATTTTAAAAACAAAAATCTAAAATCATGCAATAATGCTAACGTAATATTATTTATATCTGTGTAAGTTAATAATATATACGACGGAATTAGTAATATTTTATTAATTAAAAGTAAATCTTAGAATTGTAGTAATATATAGTATAGTTTACCAAAAACGACGTTTTGTGTAGAGAGGTTTCAAACCATAAACCGTGCTTTTATTTATTAAACTACTTTGTACGCAGTAGGTACGTAGGTGTGTTAAGGAGAAAAAAAATGATTAAGAACATATAATATACAAATAGTGATATATTTTTTCAAATTATTGAAATATTTTTTCTGAATAATAACGGCGGGAGCTTGGGCCACACATGAACAACTGTCGCCTTTTTTCAGTTTCGTTTTGAGTTGACAACAGATGTCATACATAAAACATGAAATATGTAATATTTTTTCATCGAGTTGTGATGCAAACCAATTTATCGGAAATATTTTTGTGTATCATATCACTTATTATGTAGATGTCACTAACCGTTTATTTAACATGAATATTTGTGGAAAATATTATAATATTGGTAAAAATATTATTATTTTTACGTGACATCTATTAGGTCCTTTCCTATGAAATTGGCGTTTTCTAATACTGGCATGTTTGAAATTCTATATTTTGCATTTAACTTGGAATTCCAAATTCAAATGAAGGTCATATTAAAACATTGATAATCCCTTTTCAAAATTGGATATTTATTTGTTTTCACTCCGCTTGTTTTTCCTTTGTGTCTTCGACAACGGTAAAAATTAAAAATCACATTTTTTACAACAATATTATAATACATGTTAATGATTTTTTTTACTTATATGAGTTCCGTCGTGGTGCTAATGCCGGATAGACGGCACTCGATATCAACCGTGTGTATGGATCAGGTATTTCAAATGATTTAACTGTGAGTTTTCGGTCTGGTAGCTTCCGTTCTGGAAATTTCGACCTCGGCCGACGGCCGAAGACTACTGACAAATTGAAAGCTATAATGGAAGCTGATTCACCTCAAATCAGGTCAGAATTTAGCTACAGCCTTCAGCGTCAGTGACAAAACGATTATGATTAATTTTCGTCAAATTGGGAAAAAAAGAAGCTCGTAAAGTGGGTAGGTACCGTATGATTTTACTGAAGGAAAACAGCGACTAGCCTCGAGGCTTGCCTTACTTTGTTGAGTCGACACATGAGGGAATTCTGAATCAGATTGTAACTTGTGATGAAAAGTGGATCCAGGGAGATAGCCAAACATTGTTCTAAACGCAAATTGAGTCAAAAGAAACTGCTTGCGATTGTATGGTGGACCTGTGCCGACATAATTCATTACAGCTTCTTAACATCTATTACTGCGGAGTTATACTGTCAAAAATTGAAAACGATGTTGGACAAGCTCCGTATCAAACAACCGAGACTTGCTCTAGTTCACCACTTCTCCACGACAACGCTCGTCCACACATTTCCCAACGGACCGTCTTAAAATTACACGAGCTTTGACTTGAAACTTTCCTTTACCCACTTGACTTGCTAGACCTTTCACCTACTCATTAATTTTTTTCGGAATTTGGATAACTTTTTACTACAGAAAAATGTATTACTGTTGTACTGGCTATACTATATGTAGGTATAGTATAGAAAACATAAAAAAAGAAGTTTTCTATACTATATGTATAACACACTAGAGGAGAGGCGTACATAATGACATAGGCGGGTCAAATGGCACACCTACTTTTCTCCGAAACCGCTAACGTAAACTTTGTCATGCATTCCTCCAAAGGATCACTTAGTAACAGGTCCATTACCTGTGGTGGCACCAGTTGCGTCCGTTAGTCCGTTTGGTGCGGACATGCGTTTGTTTGATTTTTGCAGTGACGAGTTTCAAGCAGATAGATTTCCTTTCTCCTAAAAGTGAGTATTTTTTAACGTTCATTTGTTTGTGATTGTCGTAATTTGATTACAAATAGATTAAATTACTTCGATAAACTTTTGATAACTCAAAATTCTACGTACACTTTCAGTTTTTGTTTTCTAAATTTGAAGGCTATCAGGCGGACAAAATAGCATACATCTTATTCGGGTAAAATGGCATACTATGTCTCAACATCCAATGTACTCTGAGACATTAATATTAATGTTCCAGTCAGCGTGTTATCTGCAGTGCCGAAAGGAATGTATGTAGCAGGATAAGGAAAAAGAAAACCACGTAAGAAATCAACAGTATTATTATTAACCTCAACGCCAAATATAGAAGAAGCAAAAGCAAAATCCACTCCTCCAACTGTTTCAAAGAAAAACGCCAAAGGTCTCAAAATATTTGGATTTTAGTTCCGACAGTGAAAATGATGAAGTCGGGGATGATGATAAAGATTGTCCTTGTATTTATTGCAATGACTCCAGGTTCAAGCCAAAAGAGGTCTGGCTAATGTGTTTGACCTGTAAGAAATGGGCCCATCATGTGCAGATGTTCCGAAAAAGACAAAACGTTTCAAGTGTGAACTATGCATGTAATCGACTGATTTTTGTTACAAATTTGGTATGTCATTTTTTCCACCCCACGTGTGTCATTTTACCCACCTAGGGCGGACAAAACGGTTTTTGTTCAAGTTTTTAAAAATGTTTAGTATTTCTATTGTTTTTGTATTTAGTTGATTGATCTCTGTAATTCTAATTAGGTAGTGAACCAAAGAATACATTGATAATTAAAATGTTCAATATTAATAATAAACAAAGATTTGATGACTGATTTTATAACTAGTATGTCATTTTGTACGCCTCTCCCCTACATGTATATCGTTAGAGGATGCTTGACCAGGGACAGAGGGGAGGATCTCTGTGTTTTGCACATGATTCTATGTAAATTTTAGTTTGGATCGATCAAAGTGTGTTGCAGAACAAATATACAGACATATATAGGTACATTCAATTGTATGTATAGATATTAGTCAGAGTTTAGTGATCTTTCGGGAAGCACGTGAGTTCTTTGCATATATGCTTCGTCATCTTAGACCTGCATTTATAATATAATGTGGTTATTGAGAAAAAAATTATTTTATTATTTGTGGCTATGGAATACAAACACGAGTCTACAATAATAATTCAAATGTGGTTTGTGCGGTTTTACAACAGTAAAATATATTTATAACAAATTTAGCGTACCGCTTCCAGAAGAGTTACAAGCAACGGATCAGCGAACAAATTGAAAAATTTTGCATACTTTTAAAAGGCTTTCTTTTCATTTGCATATTGATAACTTCTTTTTTGTGAACTAATTTTGCGGTTTTAGATTTATTGCTGGACTTTTACCCTTAGACGTACATATGTATGTAGATCCTTTAACACTCGGTAACCCGGACGCTTTGGTCACCTTGTGTTAACTGACCTTTAATAATTGAATGGCATTTTAATTATTTCGAGTAAATTATTGTCATAAATACTTTAACTTTATGAATACAGTAGAATCTCGTCAATTCGAAATTCAAGTGACCCAAAAAACATTTAGAACTAAGCAGAAGATTCGAAATTTAAGGCACAAAGAAAATTGCGACGTGATTGCGAACTTCGCCAAAAATCGTATAACACAAGATAAAATCCATTAATTTAATTTTGTGAAAAATGTTTATTTTTGCATATTTCAAGAAATCATTCGGAAAACGCAATATTTATTACGCTGATACAAAGATCGGGACATTTATATTACTAAAACATCCGATATTGACATATTTGCTGCTCTCACTTGTGAAAAAAGTATTTTTTTCAATTTTGTCAAATTCAGTGTTTGCGGACCGGCATATTTTTATAAAATTCCCAGTCTTAGGTATATTTTTAACATACTTAGTATCCAAATTTGGTAAAATTTTAAACGACTTTAGATGATGATCATCTCACATAATCGTCAATACCTAATCATGTTAAAACCCATTTAATCTCATGGGTAAAAGTTAGAGATCGAATAACAATGTCATGGCTTGAAAGTCATTGAGGACGGCCATTTATTAATAAATTTATTTACAATTGCATTATTTAAGTAATAAATTGCACTGCATTTTGAGTAGGTATTATTTGAATTTTAAAATCTGAAGCAGAAGCTGATAGCTAAATTAAAATAAAATAATTATTTTATGTTGGGAATAATGCACGATTTCATAGTTGAAATGTATTATTTAATAATAAGTAGGCTTATTTTACTGCCAACGTGAACTTCAATTATAGTAATTTTTGCAAATAAAATTTATAAAGTACTAAAATAATTTTTTATTTTAATTATTTTATATAAAAACGATTAGGCGTGCAGTTTACCAATTAACTTTATATTTTTGTTATGTTTAAGATATCGTTAATTTCTTTGTTACGTAGTATCGTTTACGTTACTATGATCTTAAAAATAGATGGGATAAAACTATTTTTATGCTATTTGAGTAAACATAGTTTTATTCCATCCATCAATAACATAACTGTTACATTACTGGTTTATTAGGTAAATATTCAAAATGTTGCAGGTATATTAAAGCTAAATATTGCTATTAATAATGATACAGGAAGTAAAGTAGTTAAATATATTCAGATTAAAAAATTATACTCGAGATGCTGAGGCATTATGTAAGTAAATCTTGTAGTTGGTGAAAAAAAAGGTATTTTTGTTGCATTATAAAATTTGCTGAAAATGAATAGTAAATATGTAACGAAATGACGAGAAAAAATCTACATTATAATTGCTCCGAAAACGATGCATGCAGTGCGCAAAATATTCATTAAAAACTACATAGATTGAAATAATAATGAAATCGTATGCATCTAGCAGCAATAATTGCTAGTATCAACATATTGACAAACATATTTATTTGTTTGTTTAGTTGTACAGAACGTGTGAGTGGTTCGAATCCTGTGTACTAAATTTGACAATGGTTTCAAAGACGTCTTAGTTAAAAAATATCTAAAATTATGTAGATATAGCATATCGAGGGTAGAAAGCCAAAAGGGAGTTTGTGACTATTTCGAACTTTTCATGAGAGCAAAATAATGTTTGGTCGATATTTGGCAAAGTTCGAAATAGTCACTAACTCCCTTTTAGCTTTCTATCCCCGATATGTTATATCTACATAATTTTAGATATTTTTTAACTAAGACGTCTTTGAAACCATTGTCAAATTAAGTACACAGGTAAACGCCACACTTCAGCAGAAATCCGATAATTTTTCAGAACAATATTGACAACGAAAACCTTACAAAAATTTCCACTATAAAAGATTTGGGAGTTGTTTTTGATGAAAAATTGACATTCGCTCCTCACATTGATGAAATTACAAATAAAGCACTTAAATAATGTTCTCAGGTTTTCACAGCTGTTCAGAATCTTCTACGTGTACTTTTCTGGATATTCTGCCTTATACATCTGACCATTCTGGCCGAAGTTTCGGATCCCATTGCAGGGTCCATCATCACACATCAGCCCTGATGACGGACACTGCAATGGGACCCGAAACGTCAGCCAGAGAGGTCAGATTCTCTTGCTCTAATTTTATGAACAATATTCATATCTGCAGAGATGCATAAGGTTGGAAAAGAATTTAAGTCTGTGGATTTGTTTAATATTGCTGTTCTTAAAAGACAAGTGTGTATACAAATGTTTAGTTAGGTATCAATGATCTTTATTTTATCATATAATTAATATTTTTTAAAGATATTCTATTTATAATGTATTTATACTGCACTATTGTTTTTGTTAACTATTTTTTATAAAAGTCCTGAGGCCGTATAAATAAAGTAAAATAATGTCGGAATGTTGCCTCTAAATTTGTTAAAATTAATTGCAGATTTTCATATGTTTGGCGATTGTCATACACAACTATTTTCTTAGGATGCTCTATTTAGTCATAAATTAGAGATTTTTCTAAAATGTTGTCGACGTATTTTTGGATTGTTTTCAGAAGCGTCTTAAAAAGCGGTATATCCATGTGGGAAGTATGAAGCTCAGGAATTCGTGTGGAATGTAGGAAGTTGCATCCAGCGAGTAATGTGAAAGACGTCTCATATGTGGAACTTTAAAAAGCCTATACAAATATCTCAATTAGAAAATCTATTTTAATTATGAAAACTAAGTACCCAATCACCAAAGGCAGGTAGGAAAATATAATAGAACGCCAGACTCTTCTCTCCTGGCACACCACTTTCGCTTCGTCCACTTACATTTTTTTGCACGCTCTTATTATTGAAACTTATGAAGGCTGTTCCATTCATATTTGGTCTAACTATTCCCGCTGAGTTCAAGGCTCATATATCTTCTTTATCATCCTTTCCTCGCTCATTATGTTTCACATGACCAAACCATCTCGGCGATCCTTTCTTTATTCTATAAACTATTCTTACAACCAGCAATTATGAATAATTAATTGTAAGTAATTTACCAGTAAGTAGAGACTAATATTTATTGGATCATGAATCTTGATAAATCCAGGCCAAATGGAAAATGTGTTTTATTTTATCAATCAATTAAGAAATGCTCCTACTATTTTGGGAAAATGACAGGATTGACACTGAAAAAAAAAATTGTACTTTAAAGTATTTATATACACAATAAGTAGTAATTAATTTTACATAGATTAGGTACTATTTATATACACAATAAGTACTAATTAATATTACATATTCTAGGTATAAAATAATTAACATTTCAATATTTACGGAGATCTTATTTTTTTCTCAAATTGGTTTTACAAGTTATACATTTCACATTGTTATACAATATTTGGGAAATCGCAATATGTAATAAATCCTGTGCCTTAAGCGATTGTGATACTAACAGGTAGCTATAAGTACATTTATTTTATCACTAAAGAGTCAATTTTATTCAAATGGGATATGTGATATTGATATATTATGATAAAAACAATGATTTTATATCAACTACAATAGGTACCTAAAATTCACATATAAAATAAATGTTCAAACATCAAACAATTTTCATACATTTTTCACATCTAACACACTTGAATATTCATAAATTAAACTACTAATGATTATACTAACTACTATTCATCGGATTAGAACCTCCAATCCGAATATTCGAATACTCGAACCTCGAATATATTCGCCTGTTTTTAAGTATTCGTTATTCGAATACTTTAAAAAGTATTCGTTTTCGCTCATATTTATATTACAAGATTTTTAATATTTTTCCAAACGAAATAAAGGTTTACGAACCCTGAAAGTCATTTGCAAGGGTTTTTAGGTATATCGCTATGGGCTATATAATGAAGTCGGACATCAAAGATGTAAATGCCGTAAATTGTCGGACGTCTTTTGCATTTGCCTTTTTTTTAAGTCACGCTTATTTTTATAGTTTTATTAAAATAAACACTTACGGTTAACAAACTTTGTTTTGTCAACGATGGAGTCGGCTTTTTCATAAACACCTGAGCCGACAAACAAGAAGTTATATACAAAATAATTTTAAAAAAAACTTGCACGTGCAGTAATATAAACATATCTAAAATTTTGTCAGTTATCGAGAGAATACTGACTGGTCTGTATTTAATTTTTTATTGTTTTTATATATGTATATTTACAAAATTGAAATATATTTTTTTGTGTATTTTTTAATTTGTATTTCTAAATTCAACATTATTTTTCAATATATTTTTTGTTGTTTTTTAATAACGTATATATTTAAAAAAATTAAAATAAATAAATTCTCTACAATTATTTTTTTTTTTAAATATATAGAATGTTTTTATCTGTATTTATCATGCGAAGTAAATTATTCCTGTCTTAATAGTTTTACGAATATACGAATATATTATCATTAACTATTCGATATTCGAATAGTTGGAATCACGAATATTTAGAGGCTCTATTCGGATGTCATCGTAATACCTCTTGTTTGGATTTTTCTTAAATTACTAGACCTTATTTGGATTTTTCTTCTATAGTCGATGCTATAAGGAAGGTGTTAATTGAGTTTGCTTTATCTGAATTGTCAATTTTCTCTGAATTGATTTGAAGCACTTCGACATCGTTAGAAATGTCTAAAATTGTTGAAGCTTGACTTTGAATTTCTTTCCAGGCAAAATCTATATCATGAATCTCGCATAATCTGCTACACACAACAAATCGAAGAATGAAACGGCTTTTGTAGGAGCATGAAACCATAAAAATATTTTTTCTTTCCATGAGTCTATTAAGTAAAGCTCTCGTCAATGTATCATTTCCTTTGAGTCTAAAACAAACCACTCCTAAGATAGGTTCTGTCATGATTTCAAATCTGCTATCAGATAATACCAGGGACTTGAAGTAGTCAGCTAACGAACAGTGCTTCCTAATATGATTCCTGATACCGCTGGCCCCGTATAACCTCAAGACCGCCCATAGCTTCAGGGCTCTGAATCGGCGTCCGAGAGATATCTGCCAGTGTCTGTAGTCCGGGGTTTTCTCCGAGTTGTTGTCTTTCAGGTAGGCTCTCTGGACGTCAAACGTATTGATCAAGTCGTGGGAATCTTTAACCCACATGGCGGAGCAGTCCGCGTTCACCAGCATCCACTTATGGGGGTTGAAGTTGAAAGAATCCGCGTAATGCACCCCGTTCATTAGATACCTGTACTCGGGGCATATGAAAGCCGTTCCAGCGTAAGCCGCGTCGATGTGCATCCAAATGCCTTCCCTCTGACAAATGATTCCCAGCTCATCCAAACGGTCGAAAGCGCAGGTGCCGGTCGTCCCCAGAGTTGCCACCACGTAGCAAGGGATAAGTCCTTTTTTTTTGTCTTCGGCAATTGCCTTTTCCAAAGTTTCTCCCCGCAGCCTGCAGTGATCGTCAGAAGGCAAGAGGCGCATCGGAACTGTCCCCAAGAGTCCCGCCTTTTCTACGGAAGAATTAGAGTCCTCGGATGTGTACGATACCAACCTCGATCTTATGTCATTTATGTCCATATCCGGATTATTTTCTTTCAACCGCGAGATAATCCTTTCTTTAGCAGCGAGCAATGCAATGAGAGTACTCTCGCTCGCAGATCCCTGAAATATGTTTTATTTGAAATATACAGTCATACGAAAGGTTCTTAACTAACCTTTTTTATTTTGCAATATTAACAAGATTTGATGTTTCAAGTTTTACTAAATCACTACACTTCTTTAGATTCCATAGGCTCACTTATTGAGTATCTTAATACCTACTACACATACAAATATTCACAGGTATGTTATTGTAACTATATACATATATATGTCTATAGGTACGTGAAGCTACGTATAATTATTGTTATATTCTAATATTCTTTTCACTAAAACATACGTATTTAGTAAAAGAGATTTTGAATGTACCTGTATAATTCCTCCTCCACGACCTTCCGAAGAATTTAGAAACTCTTCCGGTAAATTTAAAAGCTTGCCCAACCAATTCATCATTTCAACTTCTAACTCTGTACATGCTGGACTCGAAAGCTGGAAACAGAAAACGATAATTATGTAATACCATAACAATATATTATTCACATTAACTCAACGTGCACTCGAATCACTAATATTTATGCATTTACGCTTAGAATAAGATCATTTTTTATGAACATTTGTATCCCACAGGATGCATACTCTAGATTATCCAGGGGCAAATTAACCGAGAAAGTAAAAAATCATAAAATTTACTAATAACATTTAACGATATTAAGCAACAAATGTTAATTTCGTAAATTCGATACCATTAAATATGCTATTATAACAAAAGTGTGGTACGTCTCTATCGTACATATTTGTGAGCGATTTATCTTTTCGAGTTTCGTTCTGTCCACGAAAATGTGTAAACGTAATTTTGCATTCGATTATAAACAGGGTGTCTCATAGCTAGTAGCAAAAACTTTACAAGTGGATTCCTGTCTCGATAATGAGCCGAAAATCTTCAAACAACCATGATCTAATAATATCAACAGTTATGGATATGCAATATCAAAGATAGCATTTTTTTCAAAATTTCTTACTTATTTTTGCAGAAAGTTGCGCTATCATTACAGTAACTTATATCGCCTATGAAAAATTCATTCGCATTAAATCAAATCGAATAAAATAATAAAACCCTTTCAAAAATTGAAAAAAATAACTTTTTAGTAGTTTTTTTAGCATTTTATTTTAGTTGTATTAAGGCGAAACAACATTCACTCAGAAACAGAAAAATGACATATTATTACTTGGGGGCAGGGATAACCTTTACCGCACTTATTTAGTGTCTGCTTTTCTGGCAAAGTGGGTAGGTGCATTTATGAATTCTTTTATCCAAGACAATTTATTTCACAGCCACTCCTGCGCGTTTTTCTTCCGCTGAGACACTCTCCTGTCTACTACTACTAATCTTATAATTGTTGATGTAGCGGTCATGACACTTGCCTAGTGATCTGGTGGTCGGTGGTTCGACCCCTGTTCCAGGACGCTAGCAAGTTAGTTCTTTTTTCATAGCACAAGCGTTTTAAAAAAATGCGATTAAATATTGTTTATTTTTATTTAAAAACAAATTTTCAATTTAATTTTCGTTACATGTCGTTCAATACCAGATGACAAAATGCGAGACTAAATTACTGTTTTTTTGTCGGTCTTAAAATTCATTCCTATGGCTTGTATAGCTATTCTGTAACCGTTGAATGTAAAGCATCAATTGTGCTTTTCTTGTAATAAATATTATATTAATTTAAAAATATTTCAGTATAATTACGGCCTATATTTATTAACATTGCGTCAACAGATATTAATTAATATTGGATGCACTTATATGGTTATGAGATTGATTGGAAAATATAATTTTTGAAGAAATGATTTATTATTCGCTATATATTGTTAAGGAACCAATTAATAGTTTTTTTTACATTTTACTAATATTCTCGAGTTTATTTAATGTTTTTTAAATAATCAAAATTGCTCGAGTAAGGATGAATAAAAAGTTAGTAACCATGGATTTGAAAGGCCGATTAATGAACTTTTAGATCTACACACGACTACATTAGTCCAAATTTGAATTAATTCTTGTATTTAAAGTTTTGATATCAAATAATAAAAATATTTTATGTAAGAGTATTTCGTAATATCCATTATATTACATTCATAATGTATTTAATTCGAGTGAAAGAGATTTGGGGCAACAGGCTGACGTGCTCGCCCGAGGCGAGATTGCGTGGAGGCGAAGAAAGTTCCGATAGCAGCGTGACGCGGCACACTCGTTTCCTCCATCTTTATTGCTGCACATCATTTCTCAATAGCATTTACTACGTACAATTATCCACCTGCCTATATAAATGTACGCATATGGAATTAAACCAAAGACTGCCTTATAAAATATTAATCGTATATTCTTATACGTTTGATCTAAGATCAAACATAACAGAAATATCAGTTTTAATTGATGATTCTTATTCAGTATTTATTCTATATTATGCTTCAAACTTTTCAAACAAAATGCTGGTTATTTATTAGCTTTATAGACGTTACTTTAAAGATTCTCTGCGAATGAGATTCCGACTAATTTTTGTTGAGTTGAGATAATTAAAGTGTTAAGTAATACGATTTTTATAACGTCTAAGCTAGCGGCGTAACTTTGACAATATAGCCAAAGAGGTACATTTGGTTGCACGTTAGATATTGACTTACATACCTACCTACTTCCATCCATAGTAACGATAAATGGAATGACGGGATTTAAAAAACATTTGCAACAATAATACGACATTAAGAAAAGGCGTCAAAACATTATCGACGTATTAAAGAAGTCTAGTTATGGATCAGTCCATTGGCGTAAAGCGAACCAAAGCTTATTTTTCAATTGCGAGTGGACGCTTAAAAACACATTTACGCTCGTGGTGCATTTTTGTGCACTTTTATACTAGGCTTTTTGATTTACCGATAGTGTGAAATTATTTATATAATTATGGTATTAATAATACACATAAATCCAAGATCTTACTTTTTACTGAAGGCTCTTTTTTTCAATTTAAATTGGGGCTCATTTACACTGATACACAAAATAAAATAAGACTTTTGAAGAAATATTGATCATTAGTATAGAAAATAAACTTATATTTTATTGTATCCTAAATTAACATAATTTTGGGGTGCTTTAATCATCTTTTGTATACAATCCTCTATTTTTGTTTATTGATTTATGAAACAGTATATTATCTTTTCGCATTTTCATAGTATTCACATATCCTTCTAAAATTTATTTTTTATCATCGATACAGTTTTGCGGGGAAAATGATAAAAATGTCATTGCATATACACATAAGGCTCTTCGTAAAAATCAAAATAAGTGTCAGGCATTGAAAAATATGTAACCGTTTATGTTTAGGTACACAGGCCGTCAATGAAGACGGTAAATGATATTGAGTGAAATATTCTACTTGATCCCAATTACTAGATATTTATGTCCACGAAAAGTTCAAGTGAATAAAAATAGTCAATGGCGTTAAATAGTTTAATTAACATGCTATAATTGTGTGTCGGGTGTAGTGGTGATGAACCGTACTTGTGTGATGCAACCTACATACATACTACATATATTATATATTTTTACAAGTATAGAAAGTTATGGAAAGCGCTACTGAATAATTTCAACACGGTATTCCTGAGCAAATAATATGCTAATGATAATGATCGAGCGTCATTCAATAATTTCAGCCGCTATTCTTAGGAAAATAATACACTATCAATAATGACCAACCGATACAGCTTTGACTTAGCGTAGCTTCACGGTTATTGAATGTGCGGCAAAGTGGTGGGAGGCATAATGGTGAACTGAAAACAGTGAACAACACATAATCCGTGTACACATTAACGTCGAAAGCGCGGTGACTTGCTATTTTATTATGATTATTCCTTCACACACTCTCGTGATTATTAAATGATCCTATATGGTAAGCCAAAAGTAATTATTCGTGAAACTCAATATTTATAATAATAATACCTCACGAAAATGAGATTATTAAAAATGATATTATTTAAATTTGAAATAAGATTTTAATCAACATTATTTATAAATTACTATATAAAAATTTTTCATAAGAATGTTAAAGAGCGAGTAATTTAGCGGTTTCTCGCGATTACATAATTAAACACGTGTAAATAAATCTAGTAATACAAAAACATTTATTGTTTACTTTCACCAGGAAAATTATATCAATATGCAAAAATTATCATATACATTGTTTTATATAGTTAGAATTATGGATATTTTTTGAAGTACTCAAACAGCAAATATATAAATGTAGTCATTTATTGTATCCTTTTGTACAAATAATAATAATTTCTCACAGTAGATATGATTCAAACATCAAAGGTTTGATATTGTAAATTGTAAATAGTATATTATATTACCCAATATTTCAGGATTAAATTTATGTCATTATTATGTTTACATGTTATTATTATTATTTTCCTTAAACTACATATTCTGTTAATGTACACTTTGTCTATCGGTTGTAAAAGCCCTATAGGCGTTAATTAATAAATAAATCATACGTAAAACATCCACCACTATAAAGAAGAAATGTCTTAGTCGGAGAACGTACGGTAGTCTATTCAATCACGAAGATTATTCATCTCAAACTTATCTTCAGCCGCTTTAAAAGAATTACGCAATAGAAAAACGAAATATTTATGAAAATTGCATCATTTATGAAAGTAACAACATTATGTTACATCGAAAAGTAAGTAATTAACATTGTTGTTCACACACCTGTTATTAATTGCGTTATCAATTTGAAATTGTCTAAATAAATTCCGAGTAAATCGAAAAATGATAATTACATTTATTTTAATGTACTGTATATTATTTTCGAATGATTTATTATTTTCAATCATAATTTTATATTTCTATATAAAAATTGATTTATTCATTTCTTTATCACTTACTTTATTACATTATCTTTGTTTATCTCTTACGACATTATCTTTACGGTATTATTATATCATCTTTAAAAATTATTATTTAAATCTTCAACGAAATGCATCTCAGAATTTGGGTTTACGAAGCAGGTGATATGTGGGTTTGTAGGTGCCGAGGGAAAGTGATCGGTGTTCCGGCGTTCGGTTACCGAACCAGTTTTGAAGCGATGGAATAATATGTGATTATGCATTATACCCGTCTACACATCAGAACAATTTTTTGGACTTTTCGGAAGTCAGAAAAAAATGATTACAATTTGAATTTACATTTATTTTATGAATAGATTACACTCGCTCGCATGAAGATGAAGAAAAGCCTTTTAAATGAACATTCAAAAATTCTTCTGACATGTATGGAGGTAACTGGACCATTAAACGCCATTAACCACAATAATAAGCCTAATCAATAATTTGAACTAACCCAACTAAAGCCAACACATCCTAGACCAGCGCAGAGCAGCTCTCCCACGACTGCTGGATAGCTGTTGGCTGTTGGGTAAAATGCGTGGAATTGAGGTGAATGCCAGTGGGTCATCTGTAAAACACAAAATATTCATTTGCATAATCATAAACGTGTTACCTTGTATTACAACCTAACGCTGTTACATAAATCCGTTACTAAATTATCGCTTCTTTAAAACATTAATGAATATTTCTCCGGAAACAAACTTTTTGGGAAACACAAGGTACTATGTGATTTGATGAATTTTAATAGAATTTCGTCGCTGTATATACAGGGTTATTTGTAAAACATTAATAACCTCGCAGGACTATATTCCTGCCTTGATTATGAGTCTAGAATGTTCAAGCTATTATGACCTAATATCAGTAGTTAAGGAGATATGCGACATCAAAGTTTGCACTTTTTTTTCAATATTCCTGACTTATTTTTTGTAAAACGTTGGACTATCGTGATAGTAACTCGTATCGATTACGAAAAATTCATTCGTTTCAATACAAGTTAAATAAAATGATAAAAACCCTGAAAAAAATCCAATTGGAATTTGAAGGTTTTTATTTTTTTATTTGATTTGTATTAAAGGGAATGAATTTTTCATATACGATATAAATTACTGTAATGATAGTCCAACGTTTTACAAAAAATAAGACAGGAATATTGAAAAAAAAATGCAAACTTTCATGTCGCATATCTCCTTAACTACTGATATTAGGTCATAATAGCTTGAACATTTTAAACTCATAATCAAGGCAGGAATATAGTCCTGCGAGGTTGTTAATGTTTTACAAATAACCCTGTATAATTAAGCCTATGTGGCGTTTAATACATTCTCAGACGAATGAATCAATTTGTCAACTTTTCATATAAATAATAGAGATATAAAAAAAAAAAACATTGCCGTTCATCTGTCAAGTCTGCCTAGTAATTATTTAAAATATTTTTTATAAATCTATTCTGTGCAATTATTTTTTAAAACAGTTTCATTGGTTTATTTCAGAATGTACTAACACGGCACATAGGCTTAATTATATATACAGCGACGATTTGTGAATTTTACTAGTTTTCTGATGGCTTTTGTTATTATATTCATCATCTAGGACTTGACCTAGTGAGTTCCTTATCACTTCCAAGTTATATGACCATATTATGTTAGTCAAAAAGTAATAATGAATTTAGACCAGTTCAACTTCATTGTACTTAAATATATTTACGTACATCCTAGTTTTTTGGAAACACAAGTAGAATCATAACATACATCGATTGTTACTGTGAAATTTCCAAATATCGAATTTGAATTTGAAAAATGTTCAATTTGTTTACAATTTTTTTTAATTTCAGGTTCATTTCATGTTATATATTAATTTATCCCAACTGAAATACATGACATAAAAATCGTGAAGAAATCTTACCCCTGGCATGACCACCCTATTCATATCCTTCAGAAAATCTTGCCATGTTTCTGGCTCCTCGGGAGCTTCTTTGGGAATAAGATCCTTCATGTATCCTGGCTCAACTGATGGTAGAACAGGACTGCAAAAAATTTGCGCATTTATATTAATGAAGATTATTATTTTGAAACATTTGGTAAGTTAATGAATAGAAATTTATCACATTCATTTCGCTTCTTTAGTAGTTTTAGATCCTTTAGTAGTTAACGTATAGAAATTTACCATATTCATCGAAGCTGATCTTTATTAGTTTTGAGATATAATGGATGTCTCACGTTGACATTAATATCAGGTACATGTCTCACTTTGACGTTAATATTACAGTTCTGAAATTGCTTTTTGGGATTGAGATTTTAGAGATTGGTAGAAGATTGATGATACTTTGTTTCATTTTTATTCAAAACTAGCTGTGCCTGCGCGGCTTCGCACGCGTAGATTTTTAGTACTGTTTGGATCGTCATAGAACTTTCACGAACCTTCTAGAACATTTTCCTTCCAGAAATTTCAAGAAATTTATCCAATGCACAGGAAACTTCTAGACACACCGACACATTCCGCCACTCAGTTTAGAACCTTATAGAACTTTCGGGAATTATCTAGAACCCCAAGGGCTATCCACCACCATAACCACCGGTGGGTGGTTGTGGCTGGTTGTGGAGAAAACTTGGCGGATAGGGAAACACGGGTTTCTTTATATATATATTCACCGCGAAATAAAGCCGAGCGATGAAATAAATAATAAAATTAAAATTACTTAATGCTGTAAAAAATCAACATGATGAAATACCTGAAACAAATTAAATAAAATGTTTTAATATTAATTAACCTGAATTAAAAGGAAATTTAAAAAAAAATAGTGAAAGGCTTTTGTTGCGTTATAGTTTTAATTTGTTACATTAAATCTGGCTAGAAGTATAGGGTTGTAAGGAAACTAAAATAAAATATTCAGGGCCGTTAACTCATAAGATATTTTGAGAAATACAGATCACGCATTGCAGACAAGTAGTAGATTAGTATTTGTCGAAAAAGATTAATAAATCTCTTTTAAATGTATAACATTTAATAATATAATAAAATATATAAATACAAAATTGCTAATTTGTATATATCACAGATAGCTTTGATGTGTATAGATGAGGGGTGATCCACTAGCTGTAATATAAATATGTAACTATCATTGATTTTTAAAATATTAATTAAATATCCCTAAATTCAAGAGATTACGGAACGGAAAAGAATTAATGATAAAATATTAAAAATGTTATTTGCAATTTACTACATGATGTCTAACTGTTTCAATCCTGATTAAAGTATTGGTTGCTGATGGATTGAGCCTGTATTTATCTGAGAGATTCTCTCGTTTATGTTGGTTAGTCGTGTTTAATATACGTATATTATTTATATTTGTTTATAAAGTGAATGTTATCCTGGGTGTATAATAAATTTCTACTTTATACGTCCGTGAATCGTTAAATACTCCAACGATCTATTATTATTATCTCACATTATAATAAGTTAGTTATAAAAATTATATGAAAATTTCTTTTCTATAAATGACCTTGAAAAAATACAAAAGTGAGCTAGAAATAATTGTTATTTCACGAATTGCCCGAAAAAATATCAATTTGTGTTTTTGAAAAATTTGTATTTAAAGGTTTAACAATTTTCACAAACTTTGCCTATTTTTAGTGAGATGGTTCCTACATTAAAATTAATTGCAATAATATGCAATAGAAATAAAAAATTATATCATCAAATCACAATATTGTCATTAAAGCTTGATAAAACAACTTACATTATTAGGTATAATAATTTGTTTTCTCAAATTTTTATAAATTCTGAATCACTGTTAGATCGGACACTTTATAGCACGGAATAAAAATAATTATTAAAGATTCATAACTACTGAGCGAAACTAACTCAAACACTTCACGTCACTTGGTACTTATTAAATATAAACTTATTAAAATATAAATTAGATGTAAAAAAAATCACTTAGTATTCTGGAAAACGGAAAATTTAAAAGGAAGATGAATTATCACAATTTTAAATGTCAAAGGCACACATTTTCTAGCAAATAAAACAACTTTGCGGGAATAAAAAAAATAATAAAAATAAATAACTCTTGCGCTATGAAAATAGGACTAACTTGCTTATCTGGAGTGAGATTCGAACCCGCGACCTTTGGATCACGAGGCGAGAGTCCTAACCACAAGACCAACAAGCTACTCTACTTGTTCCTATTTTCGGTGTGCAATTTTTGTTAACAAATATTATTAAAAGTATTTAATCTTTTATCTCCCGTATTGGAATAAATAAATATTTTGGTACCATGAAAAACTGTAACAATTCCGGATATTAAAATAACAAGACAAATAAATTTTTTTAAGATCCTCTTAAATTATTTGGTATCAGCGGTCGCGCGAAAAAATTGTTAATTCAAAAGCATTTAACATCCTTCAAAAATGAAAACATTTATACACCATATGAAACTGTCTTACTGTTCCCGTATATTATCCATATAGTCTACAATGTAATCCACGGCCGCCTTCCCGAATTCCCTGAACTGTTCGCTGTCCATGTTGCGTGGACAGTCCGGTTCTACAGGAAGAGACACAGATTTTTTAGAGATGCTCTATAAGAGATGTCACCGCACACCGCGCGTCTGTAAAAGCGAATGAAGGTTTTTAGTTTTGTCCACGTTATATTAGGTCGCTTTCATGTAACTTTCACGTAATCGTTCGGCGCCGGAATATTTGTGTGCGGCACCTCGGGCCCCCGTACCTGCAGCGCACGGGGCTCGCGGTCGGGAGCGATGAGGGCCGAGGAGCCAATAATAATTACAGCTACTAAATATTTTCACCGTTACGAATTATTACCCTCCACGACTTCGTAGAATTCGAATGATGCTAAGGATAGCAAATTTCATTTTAGAAAGACATTCGAATTGGTATGTGTAAGCCGTGCATATGACGCACATTGTATCCGCACGTTTGCCGCACGTTTGTCCGCACATTTAGCGCTTGTTCAGACACAGCGGGAGCCGTGCCGTTTCAGAATCGCATGAGATCCGTGCGGGTCTCATTTACCTAGGTTTGTATGTGATCGTTCAGACACAACCGTGCGGTTAGTCAACCGCTAGAAAATAGACCCGCACGGCGCCCGCACGATCCTATTACTATGGAGCCTTACGAGAGCGTTCAGTCGCGTTGCGGGCACCGCACGGTTCCATGTCACAACAGGAGCACACGTGGATTATATTCTCTTTTCTATGGTTATGGATCGCTTTGACACTGAATTTTTTGTTGATGAAGTGGAGAAAAGACCTGTAATATGGGATCTTCAGTGTGAGGATTACTCAAATATGCCAAGAACCAAGCTTGGCAGGAGTTGGTGGAGATATTTGGAAATGGTGGAAAAAAAGAGTATTTTAGGGAAGTAGGTATTTATTCACCAAAAATGAACTGACATAATGATATTTTTGTGTCTTGCCATGGAACACGGCCGTCGTTAACAAAGTAATGAGCGAATATATCTCAGATATTCAAAGATGGAGAACGGCACCGGAGCTGTCAAACTGACGTTTATTTTCGCGCGCACAAATCGCTTATTAACCGCGGCTGCGTGAACAGATGACACAAATCGCGTGTTTTGAAACGCGATTCTGAAACTGAACGGTTCCCGCTGTGTCTGAACAAGCGCTTACGAGTATAAACACCAACACAACGAAAGAATGTGCCTCGTACGCACGGCTTACACATATTAATTCGCTTGTCTTTCTTAAATGAAAGGAGGTCTACGTGAGCGGAGGGTGACATGTTTGGAAATAATTATTTGGAATTAGTGACAGTTTTACAATTGATAACCGCTCTTGAAAACATGCTTGTATGTTTGAGATGCATTTTATTAAAAGCACTTCATTGTTCTGGGATCCCCGAGTTCACAAAAAATACTTTTTGCAATGTTAATGGTATGTTAATGTTATAAATTTAAAAAAGCGACAAGATAAAAAAAATTAAGAATAACCAGTTTAAGGTTATTTATTTGACTTCTTCAAAAATAGCAAAATAATTTTGTGATGATATTATAAATGTTTAATGTAATTAATATTTTTTTTTCACCTCTTTTTTATATTGAAAATAACAACATGTTTCAAGGCCTACGGCCCTTCGTCAGGATACAATTGTATACTAACGAAAATTAAATTCAAAAATCGAAGTATAGACAATCAAAATATTAAAAATGTTATTTATGGAAAATTAATAATAATAAAATACCTACTTAACATGAAAATAAATTTAAACGATAACTATTTGTAAAAAGGACCTGCTTATTTATAATATTCAATTTACTATTAACACTTTTTCTTATATCCATAATTTCTAATTTATCAAACTGTGATTCAGTATAATTTGTATGTAAAATTTGTAAACCCTTATTAATATCAAAATAATAATCCATAGCCAAAAGATGGTTAGAAAATTCAATGAATTTGCGGCGAGGCGCGATATACGCCGATTGGCGAGTCTACTGTGTACACCCTCGGCTCGTGGTTCGTCGCGAGATTCGCCTCGATTCTCTGTCGTGGACCTGGCGAAAGAGGAACATAATAATGACGGTCAAATCGGCCAAGGTTTACGGAGCTGAATGTTTAACACTGAGACACAAGAAAAAGCAACTTTTCCATAGGCGGGTCAATAGGCATTAGATTAAATAGAATCAGAAAATATTGTGGGTAAGCTTAAATATACTTAAACCTCACGATGTGCGACTCCGCTGTTTTGGACGTATCCATTGAAAAGAGGAGACGTTTAAAGATGCTATCAGCTGAAGCTAGATATATTTGAGAGATACTAAAATCTCTGTAAACTGTCAGGTAAAATGTCGATATACAAAGGCATGTCCTGACACCGGTACCTACTTTTTGATCTTAATCTTTTAAAGCTCATTATTTATTAGGCAGCTATCCTACTCCTTACTAAGAGTATAGATAGGGCGTGCAGTGCACGCATAATTTGCGCAAATATATTGATAAAATGTTTTAACACATTACATACTATATTGATTTTTCACGAATTATGTCACAAATACCTTTTGAGTTCCCATTTATTTCCGAGTAATTATAGGTCCAAAGCTTTTCTAGGCGTATTATTAGGCGGAGAGGTGTAATTAGTAATCTTTCATAAAAATATCATAGTTTTTTACGAAGAGATTTTGTGTGGTTGGTGGTGAACGCAAAAATCGTTGGTATAAATGAAAGATTACTATAAACCAGGTTTGCAAGAAAAGGAATCGAGACGATTTGTCAAAAAAGAATTGGAAAAAACATTAGGAATCACTATAAACTTGAATTTACGATGGCTATACAATTTTATAATACCTACATTTGATTATCAATTGTATATTTATATTGGCTTGTTTGATTTTAGGTGTGATCATGTCTACAAAAAAGTAAAGATAAATTATTTTTAATTTTTTATGTTCTCTGCGGTGATCGAAAAACTATTATTGATTGATTGATATTGATAACTTCGTTCTAATGATATTTGAATATAATTTTCTTTAGTAAAAAGCTCGATATGAAGCTTGGATTAAATTTAGATTAGTAATAGGGGTCTTGTGGGTCCCGAAAATGCCTATAAAACTTAGGAAAGACATACCAGACTATTGTTAGAGCTGCAAAAATGTTCGGCTCCGAATGCTGGACTATATACAACTCCTACTCTAGGCAACTTGAAATAGCAGAAATGCGAATGCTTGGAAGGTCCGCAGGAGTAACACTAAAATATTGGATCAAAAGTTCACGCATTAAATAGTAAGCTGGAAGAACGACAGCTGAGATAGTACGGGCATACTACCAGACGGAGACTAGGTACCAGACCATACGGTAAAATAGGCAAGACCAAAGAACTCCTGGATGACTCGATTCTCCAAAATCCTGTAGAGAAATGATCTAGACGAAAGCGACATCCAGAACCGAAGAAAATACGAGAAGAGCCGACTCTAACAGCCTACCTACTAGAGTGATTTCGCCAGTGTTCCGGCCACCTTCAGTAGTCGGCCACCAATTACTTCAACTTGAATAAACTTGACACTCGCAATATAATTCAATAATATTTTTGAATGCTAAGAAGTCGGCCACTATCCGCGAAAGAAACACAAAACTGCACATCTTGCGTTTATTTTAGGTATCATTTAAGTAGACCCAAAAAATATGCCGGTGGTTATGAGCTATCAATTCTGATTCTGGTTTTTCGGAAATGTCGTTAAGAAATTTTTCGAACTTTAAATAGAAGTTGAATTAATTTGTTTGCACAGTATAAGTAGCATTTATCGGCAAAAACATGAATTAAATTTACGAGTTAAAATGATAAAACAGACATTTTCAATATTTTTATGTTAAAAACGTGCGGCCGGTTACTGGGACAATTTTTTCTACAAAAATCAGTGGTCGGCCGGGGCGGCCGACTAAGAATGAATTTTTTTTTTGTATTTTCCTCCCTTTGCTTTTATACCCCACTTATACTTTATGACTGCTTTAAAGAATTGTTTCTATTCATCTGCCAGTTCTATTCCCCCATTTTACCTTGCCATTTTAGAAACAGTTTTATTTCACGAATAATAGAGGACAGTAATACCTGGTTGAATTCTGTACTAGTAACAGTTGCAGGTTGGGATCAATAGAGGACAGCATTGTGTAATATTACTGTCATGTTTATTATTACTTTACTTCTAGAGGATTAATTAATATAAAGTCTTCTGCTCACATAATAATAATGAAATACAATTTATAAAAGTAATACTCAAATACTAAACAGTAATAAAAAATAAAAATTGATTTACGTGACTGGATACGATATAGGTATATAAACTATTTTATTTTTGATAACCTTCAAGCGCTGTTGAAACGTAATATATTATAAACTAATATCCAAAAAATATTCATATTTTATATTATTATTATATTTATTATTGCATATCTACTCAACAAGAGATGTCATACAAATATAATTTTTTTATTCAATCATTTAATTTAACCATAGATGTCTCTATTTTTTCTACCATTGTACTTATGTACAAATTACCGCTGTAATTATTAAAACATTTTATAGGTAGGTTCCTACGGTACCGTGCGGTACATAATTCTCACAATTGAATTTTTTGATGTGAATCAATTAGAAAGACATACAGAAAAATCAAATCCACGAAAATATATATAAATATATATTTGGCTCCTACCCAAATATTTTTTTATTAATTATTATTTTATTTTAATTTATAATGTACTGTATGTCTTTCTAATTGATTAATTCATTTGGTTGTAAAAAATGATCTTAATGTTACACTTTGAAAACCTATCCCACAATGTTTGTTTCTCCACGATGGATATTTCTTGCTTATTAATGTCGCGGAAATGAGACACGACATTGTCATTAAACCAGTGTAGAACGCGATTTGATAAAGTTTTATCGTGTTGATTTTTTTCACAAAACTTTGCATCTCCGTTTCGTTCATATTTCATGGATCGAGGACCTAGGAACATCTTCCAGTCTCTGAAAATAATATTTCGCTGTAATTATTTGTGAATCCCTCCTTGCCTGTTCATAAGCCGAAATTCTGTTCGCAAACAGAAGCATTTTCGGGAGGATTTTTGTTAATAGCCCGAATTGTTCGAAAACAGAGTCGTTGGTAATTCGAGATTCGACTGTATTGAATTTATTTGTTATATTTATTTGCTCTATTATTTACACCATAGGATTCTATATAAAGTAGGTAGGTGGATTTGTAAGTCTAATAATAAGTAAAGAAGAGTTATTTCTATTATATAAAAGATAACTCGTTTTTTATTAAGATTATTTAAATCAATTAAAAATAAATAAGTTTTTCAAAGGAATTAAACGTACTTATGCATATTAAAATTCCAATATAAACTAAGGCTACTTGTTGAAAATCATTTCACAAACAGTTTTTTTGTTTATTTTTTATTTATTTAATTAATAATATATATAATATTTTATTACAAAGATACCTTGAAAATATTTACAATTTTTTTTTTTGTATGTATATAAGTACCTCACCAAAAAGAATTACGATTCTTGTGTGTGGTGAGGGATAACCATTTACAATCATAAAGGTAGGTAATCTAATTTATTATGAATGAGAAAGGTAATATATATATTATTTATCTCATATATCAAAATCTTAATTAATAATACAATACATAGAATAATCAGTCAAGTAAATTGTAATAAAGAATAAGCAGCCAAAAAGAGACCAAATTAAATCACAAAAGACAGTTCTACAATAAATGAGAACCCGTTCAGCTTCAAGCCGCAACCGCAAAACATTCACCGTCATTCAAAATAAATTGAACAAATCAAGTAATTGTACAGGTATCTCCATCGATTCGAGGTAAGTACTCGACAGTAGGTATCTCCCACGAGCAACTCGTATCAGAACCAGTATTCACGAAATTTGCTTTTTACTTCCTTTCTTTTAACTTGTGGCGTCTGCTTGCTTGCCGGCTTGCCGGGTGAAAAAACTTTGGATCAATTTTTAACCCTTTTCCCGTGATCCAATCGAGTTGAAACTTGGCAAGTAGACTCGTGGCGACGATCAAGAAGATCTATAAGATTTTCGTTAAAAAAATTAATAATGATAGTATACTTTCGGATTTTTAGAAATTTTAATGGTTTTTTAAAATTGGAATCATTAGAAAAGTTTGATTACTAGCATAGCGGCCCGATAACGTCGCGGAATATTTTCTAAATTTGAATTACTCCGATATTCATAACAGGTACTTCACTACGAATGTCGAAAATCTAAATTGACTGACAAATGTTTTTAGAATTTAATCTTCAAAGCATGAAGTGTCTTATCAAAGCTCAAAACATCTGAAATTTTAGAAATATATTAAATTACTGTAAGTTTAGTGTTATGTTATATGTTTTAATTCGTCTTTAATTGTTGTTATATTTTACAAAGAAAGGGATTATAATAAAAACTTGGTTTTTATGGGTTACTGGGTTACTTTTTTAAATAACTTTCGTTGGTTGTTGGAAATGAAACGATAATTGAAAATAGAATATTGTTTCGTTTCTTGTATTGAAGTGATTTAAAATACCCCTGCACACAAATGAGTTTATTAAAAATTTACAATTATTTTATCAGAAAGAAAATTTTATTGAGGTATGATGTTTGTTAATGTGTGTTTTGACGATGTTTGTTGATGTAATGGTAAACAATGAATGCATAGAATTTGCATATTTGGGAAGTATGTTTACTAGGGACGGCAAGGCTGAGAGGGATATAGAGAGGAAAGTTACTGCAGGAAATACGGTAAATGGGAATTTGCCACACGAAATAAAACTAGTGGTTCGTAATGAAGTTCTGGTGCCAAAAAGCTTCAATAATCGAAATGCGCGCATAAGATGTATTATTGTGGTCGAAGCAAATGTGGTGTACCAAGTTACAAGAGAGCGGCGTTCTAACCTCTCTGCTTACCCCTGCGCCGAAATAGCGTGATGGTTAGTTAGTTCAGTCAAATGTATAAACACTCGTACCTGTCCCTCAGACCATCCGTGTAATCCGCGATGTAATCCACGGCCGCCTTCGCAAACTCACGGAACTGTTCGCTGTCCATTTTGACCAAGTGATAATAAAATTAGCAGATAGTGTCGTAAGGAAACTGACAAAACCGAGAGCTCTTTTGGCGGGCAGGTAACGCGGGATTCGAGTATAATGTACACCAGCTTCGAGACGCTTTTATAGAAACCCTGTCCCGTACGAGACAGGAACTTACCTATTCAAATTTATTACGTTCGATTTCCTGTTGGGTATGGTCAAGGTTAATTTCCGTTTATAGGATTAAGTCACGGTATTATGCATCCATTATATATTATGTTTTCAACAGTTATTACAGAATGGCACTCAAACTATAACTATAAAAATTTGAGAGTAAACGTCATCAAGAAAAAAACCCAAATTATTATGGCACATGTCGATAAAATGAAAGCCAACAACTTAAGTACACCAGCTACAATAATCCTTGGCACACAAGGGACCACAAATGTGGAAATAAGCGCAAGCGACTCGAAAATTTATCCCTAACAAAAAAAAAAGAATAATTAAATTGAATGCCAATAACAAACTAGGCACCCTCTCAATTCTCTCACAAATATACTAGCGTGCTCGTAAATATCCCCGTCCGATCACCGAGATCGCCAAAACCTATCTAGGCAATTTTTAGAATAATTAATCACGCTATCCCGATATCATCGAGAAACGGTAACCTAGATGTATTCTTCATTACCTAGACAGGCTCAGTTTAAAAGCGAAATATTGATACACTTTCTACCATGTAATTACACGTTCACCTTAGATACAATTATATTACGCCGAGGTCCGCCATTTGTCTTACGATGCACGGGGTTGACCTTGGAACCCGCGCACCGCACTCGCGAGAAAACACTGTGCGTAAAACTTGTTCATCTATAATACATTTTTTAATTGTATTTGTTGACTTGAAAATTTTGTCCTGGGCATTCTATTTATAATTTCCTCATCATAAAAAGTGTATTGTGTACACCGTTTGTTGAATCTGAACCAAATTTTGCATGCTTATTCTTTAGGACCCGGCGGGTAACATAGGAAAAAGTTCCCCCCTCTTCTTTAGCCCTCCCCCTCCTCCTTATCCATGCATATCTGTACAGTTTGACCGATCTGATTCAAATTTTGCACACTTATTCATTAGGACTAAGATTAGTGACATTTTATCCCTCCCCCTTTACCCCTCCCCATTCCTTGATATATTTTCCATACAAATATGTACCGTTTATCCGATCGAACTCAAATTTTGCATACTTATTCCTTAGGACCCGGCGGGTAACATTGGCGACATTTCTCCCCTCCCCCTGATATATTTTCAATGCAAATCTGTACCATTCGACCGACCTGATCCAAATTTTGCATACTTATTATTTGGGACCCGGTGAGTAACATACTTTAACCCGTGCAACGCCGGGTATGAACAGCTAGTAACTAAATAAATATGTTAAACGACGGTTATATATACCATAAATCTCTAACAATATTAAATTTTTTATGTATGTTATAAGAATACAATTACTGGATTTTGTTCATAGAGGGATAATTATTAATTAACATAAATTATAGAAGTCTCACAGATATGAAGCTACTTATATGGGAAATATGTATGTAAGTCTTAACAAAAGACACAAAAAATTTATTCAATTAAATTTTATTTTTTATGAGTGAACAGGAAGATACAGTCATTAAGTATAAAATAAAATAAACATAGAAATTTCGCAAATGTATTATTTGAATTTTTATAAAATTATTAAAAGTATTATGTAAAAGTTGGATATTTACTGCGTATGCATATTTCGGCGTTTTTTTGAAAAAAAAAAAAACCTGAAATATGCACTTGCAGTGAGTATCCAGTCTTTAAAAAATTTCCAAAATATTTTGAAACCTGCTTTTACTTATATTTGAGATTCGTTGTCGTAAAGGTTGGAGAAGAAGAAACACTAGGTACAGGTTATCGTGGGGTGGTCCTTTCATTCACTTGGATTGCAATCTTTGAGGAGCATTGCTTTATCACATTATGTATTATAATTTATTATATTATATTTTACACAATCCTTATGAAGAAATCATACAAAGGTTGCGAGCGTTAATTGCTAATTGGTCGGATATTTGCGTGATATCAAGTAATTACTAGCAGAATGCAAAGGGCTATCGCCGATTACGTACTGCTAGGACCTGCGGTGGCTATGGTGGCCGCTTTACAGTCAAAAGTGGTCGTATTTTAGAATCAAAAAAAGAGAAGTACCCATTTGCTTGCTGCTAGAACGACGTGTCACAGTGCCTATAGTAGAATACTTATTATTCACCTATCGGTTTTCAAACTGTTTAATTGTTCTGTTCAACAATTTGAATATATACATAAATACTAGCTGTTTGTACCCGGCGTTGCACGGGTTAAATATTAAGTAAAACATAAGTTTGTGGGGGGAAAACAAAGGTTCCATTATTTTACAAAGCCTCTAATAAAAACAATATTTCCATTTAATCAATGCTGGGATGGATGGGACGTCCAGGAGGGTAATGTGGCCTGTTTTACCTGCTAGGTCCTAAAGAAGTCGGACAAACGGTGTAGATTTGTATCGAAAATATATTAAGGGAGTGAGGAAAAGGGAGAGGGGAGAAATGTTGCCTATGTTACCCGCCTGATCCTAAAGGATAAGTATGCAACATTTGGGTCAATGAATGGGGACCCACCACTTTCCCAGGGCCGTTCTATGAGCCGACGGCTCCCATACCTACTCTTGCGTCGCCAGGTTCACATTTTTATCTTATTTAAAGCCATCTAAAATTTGAGTCAGATCGGTCAAACGCATGGAAAATATATCGGGAGGAGAGGGTGGGGTAAAGGGGAGGAGGAAATGTCACCTATGCTACTCGCCGGGTCCTAAAGAATAAGTACGCAAAATTTGGGTCAGATTGGTCGAACGGTTTTGTATAGAAAATTTGAATTTGTATAGAAATCATGTCGGTGGGGAGGAGGAAGGGTGAAGGAAAAGGGAAAATGTCACTTATGTTATCCGCCGAGTTCTAAAAAATAAGAATGCAAAATTTGGGTCAGATCGGTCAAACACTGTAGATTTGAATGGAAAATATATCAGGGGGAGGAGGTGAGCTAAAGGAAGAGGGGAAATGTCGCTTTGTTATCCGTCGAGTCCTAAAGAATAAATATGCAAAATTTAAGTCAGATCGGTCGAACGGTACAGATTTGCATGGACTTGATGGCGCGAGAGGACGGGGGGGGGAGGGCAGAGCGTAGGGGAAAATGTGGCGTCTGTTACCAAGTATGCACAATTTCATATCGGGTCATATCGAAATGACTTTGATGCAGACACACACAGTCGTGAGAAGGGAGACGATCCCCCGTTTTTGGTGGTCTGCATATCGTAAATTTGCATTTTCGACAATGATAAGAGATGCCTTCCGAAAAATCTCATCGGCGCTAAGTGTTCTTGCTTTCGTTTGAAAACGCATTAATTGTAAAGAAGGTGACAGGTACATGGAGGAGATTTCGGCCCTGAGTCCGCTCTCACGCGCCTGGACACGTGTGGCGTGCACATGTGGAACGCGCCGAATATAAGGATAATGGTTCTTTTTTTTCGTCATGACTTGTAATTGTAATTGTTTCGTATGTAAGATTAGCATATACTTATCTAAAATTAATGGGATCCCAATTAAGTAGTTAACTGTAATTAATTAATTATAATTAATTAATAAGGACAACTAGGTGCGTTATTTTTGTATAATTGTTTTCTCTTAGTAATACCTTGTTTGTACCTATTGTATATTTGGTATGGATAATTTTGTCTACTATGCTATAATTATTAGTAGCATTAATAATAGATTTATGTTAATTATTTGTGTTTATAGTTAAGTATTTTATATGTTACATTGAATTTTAATAGCTACCTAATTATATTTGTCTAAGAATAAGTGATTATACAGGGGTACAAGGGGGATGGTCCGCGGATGGGGAGTGCCCAGGACACTTGGATGAAAATGTGAGATGTGGACAAATAGAAACATTAAGTCAGGCCTATCGTCATCGTTGGTTCGAGATATAGGTCGGCAGCCAATGATATGCGATGTGCGCGAAGCGTTGAACACACCCGCCGGGGTCGGCTGCTAAGGGCTCCGGGAGCCGAGAAGTAAAAACAGCGCTTGACGGGCCGCGACAGAGTTCGAAGTGTCGAGGGCTCGTGACTAGAGACTGAAGACGGGCGATAGTGAAAATGGTCGCGAGTAATCATTGATGGGCAGTTTGAAGCCGGAAGCGGTCGACGGCAGGAAGTACGCGCGGCAAGCGGTGATGATGAACCGAGCGCGATGGCCAGTGCGTCGGGCGTTCGTGGAGCGCCAGGTGTGCAGCGGTCAGACGGCGGAGGATGCACGGTCGAACCAGGAAGCCCGCCGTCAGGGAAAAGGGCAGCAGACGACGACGACGAAGGAGACGAACCAGCAGGGAAGACTCGTCTTACTAACGGCTGGTCGTTCGGGAGAAGGGAGGAGACAGGCTGAAAGGAACGGCCGCCCAATTGACGGCCGGTCGGGCGCAAGAAGACGAGGAGGTCTGGCTGACCAGGAACGAGTCGTCAAGCGCGTGAACGGGGCTGACGGGGCCCCCGCACCAAGAAGGGCTAGGATTAATTAAGGCAGAATTAGTTTTTCCTGGCATAAGGTATTTCTTTTCTTTCTGTAAGACAATGAAAAAGATCATTATCCTGTTTTAGCATTAAATTCATTATTATAAAGAAAAAGTAACACTTATCATTTCACCTGCCCACCTTCCTACAACTGGCCAACAGCGATACGAAGGAGGATCCAAAAGAGAGATCGTATCAACTTCTTCTAACATCGAAAACATTGTGTTTCCATTTCCTTCATGATCGACACCCTCGGCGCACCTGACCGTGGATATTTGTGCCAGAGCCGCACTTAGGCCCGGTTGTTTCAAGTTCGATCGAAGTAAGCGTCGATCAAAGCGTAGATTTTTACGAAAACGCATCGTCTGATTGGTAGAGAACGTAAAAATCTACGCTTTAAAAGAACGCTTACTTTAATCCAACTTGAAACAACCGGACCTTAGGGGGCCAAAGAGCCGCATGCAGCTCTGATCTCTTGTTTAGGGGACAGAATAATTAACGAACTGGCTCAATCTACACGAATTTTTCAGAAATGTTTGACTGAAATCAGGTACAACTAACAGAAGATAACGCATATATAAAATCTCTGTATTGTATGAGATTGTATTGTAATAAATTTTATGCGCGAAGTATTTAATAGAAGTAGGGTTTTTTTTATAGTTTTCTGGTGATCATTGAATAAATATTTCGTAAAATTATAATTTTCCGAGAAAATTTTTTCAGAAACGCTTTTTGTGAAAACAAAGAAGTCAATTGTTTGAAGTCAATTGTATTGAAAGAAGAAAAAAATCAATCAATTGAAAGAAGTCAAGTAGGTCTTGTGGTTAGGACTCTCGCCTCGTGATCCAAATGTCACTGGTTCGAACCTCACTCCAGATCAGCAAGTTAGTCCTATTTTCATAGCACAAGCGTTTAGCTTAGTTTGAAAATAGTAAGAATATACATGTGACACGTATTCCGTGTTCGCATCTCTATTTAAAAAAAAAAAAAAAAATTCAAAATCATGAGATCTTAACAAAAGATGTGTGAAAAACCTGACCTAACCGTGTATAAAGTGGTTGAGCCTTGGCTCACCGAACCGAAGCTACCAACTAAATTTTTTTTAAATCTAACCGAAATTAATAAACCATCTAATATAAGTTCTAATTCAGATACGCAACCTAAAATACTCTTACTGATCTCGATCGTACTGTTCCGAAATACACATTATAAAATAGATAATAACCTATAAGTATCTCTACGTAAATAAAAGGTTAGAATTATCCGTTTTGAATGAACTGAAAGGATTATTTTGTAAGAACGCGATGCGGTCGTAATGTTTCTTATCGATGTTTAATTAATATCAAAATCCTATTAAGTTATCGCAAGTTTCATTCTAAATGCAAATACTACCTAATGGCTTTTATCCTAGTTTACCAGGATATCTCTCTATACTAGATTATCTATTAAATGGCTCATGATGTCGTTTTTTTTCTAATTTATAAATAAATAAATCACTATACTCTCACTCAATTACTATAGAAACGTCGAAGTTATTGGCTCGTGATATCGTCTTTAGTCTATAACTCCCCCTCTATTGTGACGCACGTGGCAACCCTAATATTTCAGAAAACGTGTTGGAAATTCTATATTTACACATACAAAGATAATAATATACTTATAATTTTAATTCGGACTTGACTACAATACGTATAAAATTTATTGTTTAGAGTTTACATTTACTGGAATAACTAACCATAACAGAAACGTAAAATATCTGAAAGAAAAGGCACATTTACATATCATTTTGTTTTTAAATTTGCTTACTTTTGTTGGCTGCTTCTATATACAATTTATAGTTTGGAGAAAAACACATAATCAGATTGTTTCAGTGATTCGCCTCTGGATTGGTTATCTTGGTAGAAACTGTATTTATCTGCAAACCGAGAGTCTAATAATTTGAAAATAGGTCTACTTCCGAGTATGTGGTGTCTGTCGCTAACAGAACTTCACTTTTCTCGTTAGGAATTTATTTAACAAGTTTTTAAAAATGAATCTATGGAAAGGAGGATTGATGTCCGTGGGTAATGACATATCCTCGGTTTCCGCGCTAAAGGGGCCCCATCGTCCCGCCCCTAAAATGCCATGAAAAACTTCCTTCTATACATTTTCTCTGGCGTTTCCTTTACCTTGATAAACAACCCGAAGCTAAATCTTGATATAGCCACGTAGTATGTTCCATTGCCTCGACAAATCGTCAGCATTCCGAGGAAAATGTAAATCCAAGGTATACCAAAACTTTAGGGATCACTTGCGTCTAAAGATTAAGTTGGAAGATATTAATAGTGGCATCTAATTCTTTTTAGGGGTCCTTGCGTCTAAAAGAATGTTGGTTATTAGTTTAAAGCTGATTATTGCAATTTATCCTCTGTGGAGTATAAAGATAATTTCTTGGTAAATGAAAATGTGAATTCCTCCTCGTAGAATGAAGACAAGTATGTTTAACCAATGGAACATTCCACGTGAACAGAATATATTAACCATGTGTCAATACATTCATAGATATCCAAAGCGTAGTGAATAAATCTACCTCACCAACTTCCTATGACCATGTGACTATATTTATACAATAATTAAACGATTTATCTGAGCAAAATAATTCGTGTAGATAACGGGAATACTTTATTTCAAATATCGTTGAAGCATTTTTTAACGTCCGAACGAAATCGCAATATTCAGGGGTGTATCCTGAATCGGTTGCGCATAATTAATAACCCGATTCACTTTCTCTCCCTCCCGTTCATATAAGTCAGAATCAAATATTTCGAAATCACAGCGCTCTCACCCAGAAGTTTCTTCCTTCAATCAAGTACAGGTGTAATTTCGCCCCATTGAGGAATGACCCATCTGTACTTCTTGAAATTCCCTAGTTAGAACTAGTTCTTTATATATAGGGAATATGCACGTAATTATGGATTTTTGTCCTCATGATTGAACGTCTCCTTGGCAAAAAGCGGGGCAAACCCAAAACAATCAACCCACTTCATTCGCTCCCTCTCTTGCGTTCAAATGATTTGAATTACGTCTAATGGGATTAAAATAGATTGGTTCTTGTCTTTTTCCAATCCATAGTCATATTATTTCAATCCTAACTGCATTATTTATAATGAATCTAAAATATATTGGATAACTCTTGGTTGTTCTAGTATAACTGATCCATCAGAAATCACGCCGAACTAATTCCGGGGTCAACAACACAGACTTCGGACCAAACGTCATACCTAATGAGTTATTTCGGGCAGTCTCCTTTTTAGGTATATAAAGCCTTACTTATAAACCCATTGTCGGACGTATATCATGGTCTTTATACTCCATGCTTGAATTTTGTTACTCGTAATCAATATATATGGATTATTCTATCGGCCTTCACGCACTTTTGATGCTGAAGGCATCACTACGACAACTCTTGGTTGTTCTAGTATAACTGATCCATCAGAAATCACGCCGAACTAATTCCGGAGGTCAACAACACAGACTTCGACCAAACGTCATACCTAATGAGTTATTTCGGGCAGTTTCCTTTTTAGGTATATAAAGCCTTACTTATAAACCCATTGTCGGACGTATATCATGGTCTTTATACTCCATGCTTGCTACCACCAAAACTGAACGATGCCATCGCAAGACGAGTCTTGTTATTTCAATCCTAACTGCATTATTTATAATGAATCTAAAATATATTGGATAACTCTTGGTTGTTCTAGTATAACTGATCCTAATTAATAACCCGATTCACTTTCTCTCCCTCCCGTTCATATAAGTCAGAATCAAATATTTCGAAATCACAGCGCTCTCACCCAGAAGTTTCTTCCTTCAATCAAGTACAGGTGTAATTTCGCCCCATTGAGGAATGACCCATCTGTACTTCTTGAAATTCCCTAGTTAGAACTAGTTCTTTATATATAGGGAATATGCACGTAATTATGGATTTTTGTCCTCATGATTGAACGTCTCCCAGGGGTCGAACGACGCAATCTCAAAACAACCAAATTCGACTACATTTTAAATCCTCTTTCAAATGATTTGAATTATGCTTAATGAAATTAAATATGTATCTTTCCTAAGAATATACTGCCTACTTCGATATTAACTGTAGATAAATTTGCTTTAGAAAAATTTTAGAACAATTAGAAACAATTTAACAATACTATTATATAGACTAAAAAGGTACTCATCCTGAAATCTTGTAGTGGCTTGAATCCGTAGCTCAGAAGGCCCTTCCTCCAGACTCTGCATAAGTGTGAATCTTGTTCCTCCAGCTTCCCATTTGGCACATATCTCTTCTTCATTCTCTCGATGGTTATAAATACATTTAAAAGAATCCTAACTGTTTTTATTCCAATAATGAGATCCCAATTTAAATTCAAAAATGATTTTAAAACAATCGAAGCACAAGACAAAGTAACGCATCCCTAAATTTCGACTATAAACCAGACGTTAATTATTTCGCTCTATATTGACGCTTGTATGATGGCGTCATAACAGATAAAATTTTGTTTGTCTTTCGAAAATGCGTCAAAACGCAGGCATTTGTAATAATCCTATATTTTAATACTGACATTTTGACGCTATAACAGCGATGAATTTGGATGCTTTC